>JAODPA010066668.1:0-10841 GCA_025585075.1 Nepenthes mirabilis
TGTTTTTTTTTATTATTATTAGCCTTTATTTGGCAAGCTGCCGAAAATTTTTGATGATATCTTTAATTTTGTCCTGAAAAAGTGAATGATTTATTCTAAAAAAAATCTAATACTCACATAATATCAAATAAGTATTGTAATGTAAATCCTCAATTCAAACCGTACTATTCTTGGATAGTGATGGGTAGGCCCATAACTAGCATGCCCAATAAGAAAGCAGCCCAAAATCAAGAAATGCCCAACGCGCGTTAAACGGTCAACGTGTTAGTGTTGACCACCCAGCGCACAAACAAACGGCCAAAAACACTCCTTTAAAGCGGTCAACATTTTTGTTGATCGGAAGTACTGTAGCAGCAGGCCACGAAAGACGTTAAACCTAATACGGACCAAGCCCAGTTTGGCAGGCGATCTCGTACACGAAAAGCCACGATCCTTTCCATGATTACATGCTTTCCTTAAAACCAATCTCGTCTAAAAAGGTAGCAACGGATTCAGCGCCAACAATGCAGTCTAACGGTCGTAAAAACATGAAAGGAAAGCAGATAATTTAGAGATCCGTTACACTGTTTCGAAGAAAAACGATCCATCAAATCACGCCAATTATGCCCAACAACCCAGAGAAGGCCGCCCAGCGCCAGGCTAAGGATCACACCTCCCTAGCCAAGGAAGGTGGCTCTCCCTACCGTCTATATAAGCTCAGAGTCTCCACTCTGAAACGGACACGCTTTTGAGAAGAACACATGCTTTCTAAGACAAAACGTTTTCTAATTCAATCTGAACCACAAACGCCAATAGCGCCGGAGCGTACTTTCTCTGAAACGCTCACCTTCCAATACCACTCGAGGCCTCCAGATCACAGAGTCTTCTCCCGCTCTCTAAGAACCATCCTCTAAAACTTCCACGCTTTCGAGACGTAGCTTCCACTCGTTCTCCGTGAACAGCGAGTTGGAAATCATACTCTCAACGAGCACAGGAACGTCTCTACTTCTACAGGCCAACACTACCGACAAACTCATCCTCTCTCTCTCTTTTACTTACCAGTTTCCCTTCCAAAATTTGAAGGCTTGTTACTGACTTGAGTATCGAAGTATTTTCGGTGGGACAACCTCTCGCCATCACCTGAACTCTCATTTTTTATAGTGGTATGCAAGGTTCAGACTCAGTTAACGGAGCCAGATCGAATCAACCAGGGAAATCTGAATCTGTTTGAAGTCGGATCCAGGTACACATCATTGGCACAATCTGTGGAAAGCGCTTACAAAAAAGTCAACTATGTTTCCCAGGAATTCTCTCCGATCAATATTCCTGAACAAAATGGTGAACACAAGGGCACAAGCAAGCGAGCCAGCCCGAGACGTAGTCTCAACAAACCAGGACCACGCCATTGGCACCATGGTCAATGGGGTAGCCGGTGAAATTCTGGCATCCTTTTTCCAAAACCTGGCGGAGCACATGCACAATACAGACAGAATGCTCCAAATACTCTATGTCCTCTAGGAGCAAGCACAGCTGGGGACTGCACCAGCGGTGGCCCTAGCACCAGCGTCCCGGCATGGAGGCCAAAGAAAGAAAGTTTTGGCCCAACAGACAGGAAGACTGACCAGCAATCCCGCGCCAGTATCCTTACACGCCCAAAGCCGTTTAAAGCATTAGGAGCAAGAAACCAGCGCTACACTGGATGAAAGTCCGAAATGAATGAACCCTAGATACTCCCGAGTGGAATCTAGGCCTCAGGTTCAAGAGGGAGCCCTCGAGCCGCGAGATCAGCCAGAGGCAGTAGCCGCCCTGCTGCTCGACAAGCCCGGGAAAGAATGAAAGTTGAGAGCATATCTCAACTCCAAAAGATCTACTAACACCGTTCCGGCAGATCCAAGGCTGGAGAAGATATGGAACTGCGTCTTCAAAGATGAAGAACGCACCTCCAACATCGTCAGATCTCCCTTCATGGCGGAGATCTTGAACCATCCTATGCTGACGAAGTTCAAAATGCCAGCCCTTGACTCTTATGATGGGAGTGTAGATCCTGTCGATCATCTCGCTCACTTCCGCACCCATCTAGGTCTATAGGGGCTGGACGACACAACCATGTGTCGCTGCTTCTCTCTTACTCTAAAAGGGGACGCACGCATTTGGTTCCATCATTTCCCCCCAGACTTGATCCGAAGCTTTCAAAAGCTTGTGGATCTTTTCTTATCTCAGTATGCCTCCAGCCGCAGGGAGAAAAAACAGCCATGGTATCTGTCGCATATCAAGTAGAAGTATGGAGAGAACCCACGGAGGTTTCTAGATCCCTTCATGGCAGAAGCCAGGTAGATCTCCCGACTTATAGAGGAAATGAAATTGGGCAGTTTCATTTCGGCGCTGGCGCATAAAGAGTTCTTTAGGCACCTGGCGCATAACAATCCGCAGATCTTTCGGGAAGCAGAAACTATCACTAGGGCCTATGCAGCAGTAGAGGAGGCCAATGAGATGAAACGTCTCGACCAACCTGAACATCCTCGCTCTTTCCCGCCTGAAAGAAAGAGTAAGCACAATGGTAGTAATTACTCCCACCAAAAGCGCCACAGGATTGGGCCTCCAGAGCGCAAGGACTACGAACCCATCAGCCTGACGCCCTTAATTGATACACGCTCAAACGTTCTCATGCATATCTGTGGGGAGAAGTTCCTTAAGTGGCCAAAACTACTTAAGATAGCGGAGGGAGGAAATCCAGCCAAGTACTACGATTTTCATCGATCTCCTAGGCACTCCACCGAGGACTGCAAGACTCTTCAAAGGAAAATTGAAGACCTAATCAGAAGGGCCACTTCACTAGGTTCGTCAAAGGCCTTAGTCAAAACTCTGGCAACGCGGGCAAAGAAGGATCAGGGACCTCTCCACCACGGAACCGGGTCGCGGCAGGAGTGGTTAACATGATCACCACCCGGCCAATCAAGAATTCGGTGGACAACAGGGACCAGCATGCAGGGAGGAAGAAGCAACGCACTACTGACAACGTCATTAGTTTTGGTGACGATGACTTGGCACATGTAGTTTCCCCCCATGCAGACCCCCTTATTGTGTTAGCACTTGTTTTCAACGGTAGCGTTGACTATTAGATGAAACGTGTATTTATTGATAATAGATATTCACGTGATTTGCGTTACCTCGATGCGTTTTTTAAACTCAGTTTGAAAAAGAGTTAACTAAAATCTACAGAACGCCCATTGTATGGCCTCGACAATGAACCGGTGCCCGTTCAAGGGACGATCAGACTAGAAGTCACCCTGGGAAAGTACCCGAGAACAGCAAGTCGTACACTCACCTTCTTGGTAGTCGACTTGCTCTCTGTGTACAACGCAATATTAGACCGGTCATGCCTAACAGCATTCGGGGCTGTACTTTAATACCACACCTTAAAATGAAATTTGCAACGCCATGTGGTATGGGAGAACATGTTATATGTCCCAAATCGCTCCTAACGACAACACCAAAGCAGTAGGGGAGCTTGACCATCTAGACAAGGCAACCTTACAGCAAGCACAGTCTGGTGAGGAGCTGACCTAGTCCCACTGAATCTAAATGATCCGGAATGGTGCGTACGAATTGGCGTCTCACTCACCGGCACGCTACACGAAGAACTGATCACGTTCCTACAACGGAATGCTGACATCTTCGCATGGACTCCCACTAACATGCCTGGGATTCTAGACCGGGTAATGGTTCACAAGCTGAGCCTCGACCTCTATCAAAAATCCGTCAGGCAGAAGTGAAGAAACCACTCAATGGAAAAGCTAATTGCCATCCGAGAGGAAGTAAAGAAACTGCTGGATGCTGGACTCATCAGGGAGGTTCAATACCCTAATTGGCTCTCCAACGTAGTCTTAGTAAAGAAGAGCAATAGAAAGTGGAGAATGTGCATTGATTTCACCGACGTTAACAAAGCTTGCCCAAAAGACAGCTTTCCTTTACCCAGGATTGACTTCCTGATAAAATTAAAATCCAGACACGAGCTCTTGAGCTTCATGGATGCCTATTCAGGCTACAACCAGATCCGAATGAGTCCAGAGGACGAAAAATATACCTCATTCATGACAAACCAGGGGACCTATTGCTATAAAGTGATGCCCTTTGGACTAAAGAACGCAGGACCCACCTACCAGTGACTGGTAAACAAAATGTTCAAAAAACAGATCGGCCGCAATATGGAAATCTATATTGACGACATGCTGGTCAAGAGCAGAGTTATGGGCAACCATATCAGTGATTTGGCGGAGTCCTTTGAGGTGTTCCGCGAGCATTAAATAAAACTGGATCCAACTAAATGTGTCTTCAGCGTGACCTCTGAAACATTCCTGGGTTTTATCGTCTCCCAATGAGGGATCGAAGTAAACTCAGAGAAGATCAATGCCCTCGCGGACATAGCTCCCCCACGAAGCGTCAAGGATGTCCAGCGACTGACTGGACGATCGGCAGCCTTGTCCTGCTTCCTAGCGAAGTCTGGCGACAAATATCAGCCATTCTTTAATGTGCTAAGGGGAACGAAATCGAATGGTTTCCAATGGATGGCAGATTGCCAGGCGGTCTTTGATGAGTTGAAGCAGTAACTGGTTAGTCCGCCATTACTAACATCACCTAAGGACGGCAAAGAGCTGTACCTCTACTTGGCAGTATCGGAGGTGTCCCTCAATTCCGTCCTCGTAAGCCAGGTCACTGATACCTAGCAGCCGGTCTACTATGTGAGCAAAAAGTTGACCGACCCAGTAACGCGCTACCCGCGTACGGAAAAGTTAGCCTTAGCTCTCATATTCTCCGCGCGAAAGTTAAGGCCCTACTTTTAGGAGCACCGCATCGTAGTTCTCATTGACCAGCCTCTAAAAAGCATACTTCAGAAACCCGATGTTTCTGGGAGGTAGGTAAAGTGGGCTATCGAGTTAGGCAAGTTTTACAGTGAGTTCAGGCCCAAACCAGCCATAAAGGCGCAGGTTCTAGCTGACTTCATTGTTGAGACCACGACCCCGATTCTCCAAGAACAACCCTCAGAGAACGCGAAACAGCGCATGGAAGCTCCTAAATGGATGCCTCACGTAGACGGGTCGTCCATAGACACAGATAGTGGAGCAGGAGTGGTCCTCACGACCCCCGATGGGTTTGAGGTGAAATACTCCCTTAAACTCAACTTCCCGGCTACCAACAATGTCACCGAATACGAAGCCCTGCTAGCTGGGCTAAAATTGGCAAAGGAGTGCTCGGCCAAAAGGTTGGTTGTTTTCAGCAACTCCGAACTGATCGTCAACCAAGTTAATGGGAACTTCGAGGCAAAGAACCCACATATGGCCAAATACTTGGCCAGAGTAAGGGAGGTCGTCCGCAACTTTGACAACCTAACATTGGTCCACGTTTCCAGAACTGAGAACTGAAAGGCCGATCAACTGGCGAGAACAGCGGCGGCAAAAAATCCAGAACAGTACTCGAGAAACATGAAGGAGGTCCTGAGCGCACCCAGTATAGAGGGACAGGAGGCGATGCAGGTCTCCGAAACTGAAAACTGGTCGATACCCTACCTAAGATATCTAGCAGACGAAACATTGCCAAAAGACGCAGAAGAGGCCAAACGGGTAAAAAGAACGGCTAGTTGGTACACCATAGTCGACGGGCGGCTGTATCATCGCGGCTACTCGACTCCGTACCTCCGCTGCCTAACCCCAGAAGAGGCGGACTACGTCTTGAGCGAAGTGCACCTTAAGATTTGTGGATCGCACGTGGGCGGCAAGAACTTAGCATTCAAAATCATACGGCAGGGCTACTATTGGCCCTCGATGAAAAAGGATGCACTCGAGTTCGAAAAAAGGTGCGAAAGCTGCCAGCTTCACGGCAACCTTTACCACCAGCCGTCTACCGAGCTGAAATCCCTTCAGGCGCCGTGACCTTTCGCACAATTGGAGCTTGACATTCTTGGCCCATTTTTCATTGCAACCGGGCAAAGAAAGTTCATCATAACGGGCATCAACTACTTCACAAAGTAGGTCAAAACCGTCCCACTGGCTAAAATCACTGAACATAATGCATTTGAGTTCGTCCGCCAGAACATCATCAGCAGATTTGGCATTCCAGAGGTCACTGTGACTGACAACGGAACTCAATTCTCGAGAAAATACTTCACCAAGTATTGCACCAGCCTTGAGATTAGGCTGGTCCACACTTTGGTGACATACCCCCAAGCGAATGGACCGGTGGAGGTAACAAATTGAACACTACTCCACGGGCTCAAGATCAAGCTAGAAGACGCAGGGGGCTCCTGGGTAGACGCGCTCGCCTCAATCCTTTGGTCTTATCGAACAACTCCAAAGGAACCAACACGCAAGACGCCCTTCAACCTCTGCTACAGGATTGAAGCGGTGCTCTCGGTCGAAATCGGGTTTCTAAGTCTTAGGGTGGAATCCTTCAACCCACAGGTTAACTCCCTGAAGATCTGGGAACACCTAGACTTGCTAGAGGAAACCCGCGATGCTGCTAGAATACGGACTGCAGCCTACTAGCATCGAGTCGCCCGCTACTACAGCAAGAAGGTGAAAGCAAGGTAGTTCGATGTTGGAGACTTAGCCTTATAGAGCATCGAGGCCACAGGAAAGGTGGCCGGCCGAAACAAGCTCTCCCCAAATTAGGAATGACATTTTCTAGTCTCGCCGTCCTGCGAAACAGTGCATACAATCTCCTAAACTAGGACAAAAAGTTGGTCCGCAGACGTGAAACGCAATCCACCTCAAACGCTACTACTAGTAGAGTCCCAGGTATGTGTCTTGCATTTGTGAGCATGATTCGATTTAGTAAAATTAGTGTTTCGTTAGCATGCTGCCTGTGCATATATATATGTGGTTCTCATTGCAGGTTTAAATTGACCTAGACTGCCCCTAAGTCGAGAAGATCTTCACCCTCTCGTTACTAAACCCTGGTCATTCAGGTGGCCCATGAGCGGTCGTATTTAAACCCTGATCATCCAAGCGGCTCATGAGCAGTCGTATTTAAACCAAGGTCATCTAGGGTACCTATGAGTGGTCGTATCTAAACCTTGGTCATCCAGGCGGCCCATTAGCAGTCAAAAAATCTTAGAGGACTAATACAGCACGCGCGACGACCTCCTTCATAAGGAGATAGCGCGATTAGTCAACGATGGTCGATTGGAGCAAAACGTTCTACCAAAGCAAGCCACCCATGTCTACACCTTGGTAGTGCCGCCAAGCTCTACTCACGAGTGAACTCCAATCCGGCTTAACATGCACAACGGCCTAGGAGACACCTTTGAAAACAAGGCGGGCGGCCAACCCGCAAGTCTCTCTGCCCAATTGGCCGCCAAGAATATCAAAGGAGCAAAATACAAAGGCAAGAACGTGTAATAAACACAGGGCTACATGTATTATTGCTGAATCAAGAGATACATCATTGAATTCGAATAATAATAATAATACATATACAATCACAAAAGCTATGGGGGCGGCGGGGGCCTTTCGCTGTCTCGAGGCTCCCCCACAAGGCTGTCTCGACGCTGAACTGACCGGTTCGATAAATTAATGAGATCCATGGGGAAGTCAGGATCAACCAGCCGTATAATACGCCGGCTAATGTTGACCCCTTCCCACAACTGTGCCAGCATCATGCCCTCAACCTCGTGGAGGCAGATATAGAGACTCAAATCATTCTCTAAGGTCGCCATTTGCCCAGCAAGTTGATCAATGCACCCTTTGGCTCATTCATTCTCCTCATTCAACCAGGCGATCTCAACTTTCAAACTCAGGTTCTTCGCCTCCACACCCGCCAGAACAGCCTCCAAGGCAGCTGTGTCCTCACGGTGCTCAGCCCCCGAAGCCGCTAGCTTAGCTTTGAGCCAGGCGATCTCCTTATCCCTATCAGAGATCACCAAGTCTCTCTGCCTTAGCTCCTTAGCCATTGCGCTCGATACTCTGTCCGCCTGCATAAAAAGGAAAGGGGGATTAGAAATGGCAAATCAAAAAGCAAGGCGGGCAACAGAGCTTATACCTCCCAGATTCTCCGCACCGGTCTTTTTGGCCTCGCACCCAATTCTGACGCAAACGGCAATGAGCTAGAAAGGGGGCCCATGTCGACAGGGCTGACAGCAACCTTAGCCATGAACTCCGCCATGGGATCCTCTTGAGTGCCCTCCCTCCTGGCTAGCTCTCTAAAAATGGCAGGAGACTCCAAAATCTGCTCCTGCTGCTCCGCTGGAATCACCACAACAAGAGTTCCAACTTACGGCTCCTGCGGCCCATGCACCTCAATGGGTAGCTCCTAAGTCGACTCCGATGGCTCAGGCTGCGTCAGGACAATGCCGCCGCTTAGCTTGGTCTTATAATCCTCAATTGCTGCCTCAACTTCAACCCTAGATGCAGCACCAACGCCCCCAAAACGTCCCACAGAAAGGCAGTCAGGCCCAAAGGACAACGAAAAAGGCGCCACTGAGGCCGCCCTCTTTCGCCTTGGACTGGGAGGGCTTGAATCAATGAGGCGGGGACCAATAATGTTACCCTTCTTCATCTTCTTTTTCTCCAAGACCTCTAGCGGCGGGATCCTCAATTTTTGGATTGGAGACAGAGGCCCCCAATTGGCCTTCTTTGCCTCCATGCAAAAGACCAAATGCTCTCTCCGAAAGTCCCTCAGATTTTTCTCTATCAGCTCAACCAGCCACTCTAATGAGGCTGTCTCCACCTCCGACGGTGCCCCCATGTACACCTCAGGCACTTGACCCCACTCCTTGGGTAAAGGCCAATACACTCCCACGTTAACAAAAAAGAACCGGTTCTTTCAGTTCTTGAGGGAGTCGTAAATAGTGGTGCTAATTTTAAGACCGCTATGGTGGGTAAAGAGATCCACTCCGCTCCCTGGTTGATCTTAAATATCCCCCTCACCATTGACATCGTCAACAACCTCGAATGTTGACGAAGAAAAATACAAAGGGAGCACAAGTACCTGACGACGTTGGAGTGAAATTGAGCGATAGGGACCTAGAGCGCCTGGAAGATCGACATCAGTTCATCAGGGACTGGGAGGTAAAGCCCGCTCCTCAAATGGGCTTCGTATATGGTCACGAAGCCCTCGGGCAGCAAAAAGGCTCTATCATCCTTCCCTGAAATGCGGAAGGCAATCTCCCGAGGAATGTTGAACTCTACATACAGGACCTTCACGTCAGTTTCTCTCAGAACAGAGGCGATGTCTGCGACGGAAGACATGGTCAGGTCTAGGGTTTGTGTTTTCTCCTTCACAAAACGAAATGAGGAAGACGAAGAAGCACAGATGGCACAAGGAATTCAAAACGGAGCAATCTAGCGGTTTAAAAATGTGAACCCAAAATCGTCTCAAAAACCTGCGCCATCATTACCGCTGCGTGTCATTTCCTTAGAAGAAGGCTGTTGAATCGAGTACTCCGACTCATTAAATGCCAGGATCTTGAACGTACCGCATAGAGACACATAGCCTGCTTTTCTGGCAGGGCGGCTAAAGACCAACGTCTCCTTCTCCAAGTTGTCTGGAAGCTTCCCAAGAACGGTCAATGAATCCGGTTAACATTTTGGAAGCTCTCAAGGCACCTCTTCAGACGGGCAACAACTCCGCCAGCAAAAACAAGCGCGTCGATCATGAACATACTGGAGGCCGGAATCCTGACCACCAGCATGGGGGCTATTGATGGGTAGGCTCATAGTTGGCAGGCCCAATAAGAAAGCAGCCCAAAATCGAGAAAGGCCCAATGCAGGTTAGACGGTCAATGAACTAGCGTTGATCGCCCGGCGCACAAATAAACGGGCAAAAGCACTCCTTCAAGGCGGTCAACATTTCTGTTGACCAGAAGTACTGTAACAGTAAGCCACGAAAGATGTTAAACCTAATACGGACCAGGCCCAGTTTGGCAGGCGATCTCGTACACGAAAAGTAACGATCATTTCCATGATTACACGCTTTCCTTAAAGCCGATCTCCTCTAAAAAGGCAGCAACGGATTCAGCGCTAACAATGGAATCTCACGGTCACAAAAATATGAAAGAAAAGCAAATAATCTGGAGATCCGTTACACTACTCAGAAGGAAAATGATCCATCAAATCACGCCAATCATGCCCACCAACTCAGAGAAGGCCGCCTAGCGCCAGGCCAAGGATCACGCCTCCCTAGCCAATGAATGTGGCTCTCCCCACCGTCTATATAAGCCCAAAGTCTTCACTCTGAAATGGACACGCTTTTGAGAGGAACACACGCTTTCTAAAACGAAAAACGTTTTTTGATACAATTTGAACCACAAACCCAAACAGTGCCTAAATATACTTTCTCTAAAACGCTCACCCTCCAATCCCACTCGAGGCCTCCAACCCACAGAGTCTTCTCCCGCTCTCTGAGAATCGTCCTCCAAAGCTTCCACGCTTCCGGGATGTAGCTTCCACTCGTTCTCCGTGAACAGCGAGTTGGAAATCATACTCTCAACGAGTCACGAGAACGTCTCTACTTCTACAGGCTAATACTACCGACAAACTCATCCTCTCTCTCTTTTACTTACTCGTTCCTCTTCCAGAGTTTGAAGGCTTGTTACTGATTTGAGTGTTGGAGTGTTTTCGATGGGATAACCTCCCACTAGCATCTGACATTTCGTTTTCTGTAGTGATGTGTAGGGTTCAGACTCAGTGAACGGACTCGGATCCAATCAACAGGGGAATCCGAATCTGCTCAAAGTAGGATTCAGGTACGCATCAGATAGTCATAAAAAATTTCAACTACCTCATTTCCTTTTACGTAATAATATACTAAAGTAGATTCTATTATATAAATAATTTCAGATACGCATTAAAATTTATTAACTGTTGTTG
>JAODPA010066669.1:0-10841 GCA_025585075.1 Nepenthes mirabilis
CACACAACCCGTCCTCGATGTTGTCCGCTCCCGTCCGGTCCCTAAAGATGAAATGAATTCTGAATGATTTTGATGAATTTTCTGATGATAAAATGAAAAGAATAAGAACTGAAGAAGAAACAATATGATGATTTTTCTTATGCTATGCTATATTATGAATTTATATTTTGATTAAATTATATGCTTATGTTTTCTGCATGTGAGTATCCTGCTGGGCTTTGTAAGCTCATTCTTTCCAATTTTCAGATGACGAAAAGCTTATGGAGGATGAAGTTGAGTAGAACTTTATGGTGTAGCTGAATGGTTAAGCTGGTCGGAGCAGATCTTTGAGAGCTTTGTTTATTTTGCTTTTGGTATTTTGAGGAAGCTTGTAAAATTTATTCCGCTGCTTATGAATGATAACATATTTTCGTGACACTTTGAGATTAATGAAACTATAAATTTCTAGTATGCATCTCAGGTTTGAAAGAAAATAAATAAAAATTTTTATGTCCACCTATGTGTATCTTTTCATAATTTATTTAAAAGCAAGGACTTTGGATTTGACGGTGGCTTTTGATGGTAATAAAAGTCGGGTCGTCACAGGGCTTCCTCGATTTGTCTGCTAGGGCTGTGCGCCTCTGTTTCCTGGGTTCCTTGAGCCTGTCCCATTTCTTTTGCTAGCTGGACTTGGTTAGCTTTTCGCCCTCCTGATATGTTTCGGGAGGTGCTGTAGTGATGCTATTATCGTCTCTTGTGCTTCTCGAAGAATTTGTCGTAGTCGAAGGTATGTTCTGCCGGCTTTGAAGGTCCGTTTCCAGTGTGTTTCTGAAGAGTTGGACGGGTTGGGGGATGCCGTGTAGCTCGGGCTTGGATCTACTGGGCGTGGTTCTGAAGAGCTGGATGAGGACTGCTTGGTTGCAATAGATCCTTTGGATCCTCTGCTTTTCGCCTTTTTGGCGTACTTTGTTTGGTGATTAGCCTGGGCTTCGTCGCTCTGGCTGTTGAGGCCGAGAGCCCTGTCTCTGGTGTCCTTTTAGAAGGTATGGCTATGGAGCTGTAGCTCCTGTCCGCAGATATTGCTAAGTGCTGCTCGCTGGATTCATCGCTGACAATTGTCCTGTGCCCGGGTTCTGTAGCCTCTCTGCCTATGATTTCTTCCTGTTGGAAGGGTTGGGGGGAGCCCGTTCTGCTCTGGACTGAGATTTATAGGATGGGGTGCTGAAGAGCTGGGAGTGGCCTTGTTTGGACGATGATGATCCTTCTGATGCGGCAGGTTGCTTCCTCTGGTTCCAGTAGTGGAACCTTGCGTTTTTTTGCAGCTCCATGTGATGTTGCTTTGGCTGTTACACCTGGTTTTCTGGATTTAATTCTCCTTGTGGGGATGCAAAGCCCCTTGACTTGCATGAAGATCCATTTTGGTAGTAATGCTGAAGCCGCTGCTGACTTGTTTTCTTCTGTTGCCATGTTGGTTGCCAAATTTGGCTATTTGGTCCTTGCTGAACGTGGTGCGTGATGCTGTTGAAGCTGATGGACCTAGAATATTTTTTTTACCACCAATAGCTCTCTGCTCTTTTACTGAGGAGCTGTGCTGTGCTGAAATTGGATGGCGGTGGAGTTGATTGAGGGATGGTGTGCTCTGTCTGTCATCCAGCTTCACTATATGGTGGAAGCGACTTGGCTGGAATTTTGATTGGCTTCACTGTGTTGCTCTTGATTGCTTTCCTAATGCCATGTGGGATGTTGCTGATTTTTGCATTGAAAAGCTCCTGTGAGGCTTCTGTCCCTTGTGGATGAACCCCGGCAGTTTCCACAGTGTGAAAGGCAACTGGATCCCTCTCTGTAGGGTTATAAACCTGGCGTCTTTAGCTCCATTCTTCTCCATGCTGGATGGGGCTATTTTTCCTGCATAGGTGGGGCTGCTGCTGATGCTGATGCTGATGCTGATGCTGCCCCCATTAGTTGCTGGCTGTATGGAGTTTTCCTTCATTATTTGATATTGCTGCTAATGCTGCTCGTACCAATGGTGGCAGTAAGGATTGCTGAATTTTTGGTATTCTGCTGTGGTTTTCTGCTGAAGGCAGAATTTAATGTTTTTGGTGGTGCTCTCTGTCTTGAGCTTGTTCGGGCGGCTGTAGAAAACTGCCCGTCTTTTGGCTAGATTTGTTGGGATTTAGCTCTTCTAATGCTGGCGCTTTGTGATTGCAATGAGTGGATACAGCATTTTTGTTACTCTGTTGGTATCATATGATGTATCTTTGTGCTCGGGGTATGCCCTAGCACTCATGCTTTATTCCCAAGTCGAAAAAACACTTGGGGATAAACTATTATTTATAAATTCTTTCTCCCATTAATCCAAATTCACTTACTTACCAAAAAAAAAAAAAGAATTTGGGGTTCATCCTTAGTGGGATACTTCTTCGACACTCCTCCCCATTTTCGGGCGATTTCCACCATTGCCCATCGTCTATGGTCTCGATTTGGGCTCGAGCACGTCGCGTCCAATGGAGAAGGTTTCTTCTTCTTTCGGTTTTCTTCTTCGATTAATATGGAGCAGTGTCTGAGGCCTGGGCCATGGATGCTCGCAGGTAAAGCCCTATGTCTAAATCGTTTTATTCCTGGTATGAAATTGGTCAAGGATTTGCACAATTCTTTCCCTATTTGGATCAAGTTCTTCAACGTGCCGATTGAATTCTGGTCTCCACTGGGACTGGGTTGGATTGCCAGTTCAATTGGTAAGCCACTCCTCCTATGTCCCAGTACAGCTAAAATGGAGAGGCTGGACGTTGCCCGGATCTGTATTGAGGTTGCTGCGGATGCAGCTCTGCCCCCTACAATTAATCTGCAATCGTCCAATTCCATTGTAGCGGTGGATGTAGAATACTCCTGGAAACCGACTAAATGTGGTTCGTGTCTTCTGCGTGGCCATGTGGATGCCAATTGTAAGGCTATGAAGTCACGTCCCAATGCTAGTAAGCCTCCCAGGATGAGAGCAGTTTGGCGTCCAAAGCCGTTGTCCTGTGCGGATGCTGTTACTAATGTGATTGTGAGTCCTGGATACTGTTTGGATGAAAAGTCTTCTGCTGATGATTTGGGGTAGGTCTCTTCCCCTGTTTCTCCTTTTGGTGCTGATGATCCTGGTATTTGTAGGACCCAGGTTCAGCATAAAGACCAGACATGCCCTCTAGTTAGTTGTCCCGACTCAGTTGTGGATACTAGTTATCCCTTTTCCAATTCAAATGTCCCTAATGCGTCCCCTGTTGAGGTGCCCAGCTTTATTGCCGATGAAAATCTGGTCGTTGAGAATGATCCAGACGATGTTAATTCTCAGTCTTCCGAGGAATGGACTGCTGAGGTTATAGCCTATGACCCAATGCATTATGCCCTCCGTTGCTTACTTGGAGAGAATGATTCTCAGTCTTTTTTCAACTCCATCACCAAGGACCAACGAGCTGTTTTGTTCGATTTCATTGATTCATGTTGGTCTGATGTGTCTGAGGATACAAAGAATATTTTCAGATCTTCCTTCCCAATGGCGAAGGATTATATGAAGTGTCCCCCGAGTGCTTATTTTGAAGGCCTCCGTTTGTTAGTGTGTGCCACTTCCTCTAAGCCCAACATAGACTCCTTATCTCCCGATAGGAAAGTATTTATATTAGATTCTCTTAAAGTCTTGCTGAAATGAAATTCGGTCTTTCCATCAGGTCATTTTAGCGATCTTGACGGTCTAGTGGTAGGCCTCCAGAATTTCTGTTAGCTCACTCCTCCTCTCCTTCGCATATGCTGGTAGTCGCCTGGTGTTCATCCTTCCTGATGCATTGGCTGGTGTAGCTAGCTGCCCTGTCTTTTCTGCTACTGTGACTTTGTCTGAAAGCTGCTGATAAGAATTATTGAGTTGCTGGAAGGGCTCTCTATCATGTGATGCACTGCTCGGCATTTGGAAGCTGAATGTAGTGGATCATGTCCATCTATCCCCTGCTATTGGTTTTGTCTCAGGTTGCTGCTGGCTAACCACTCCATGTAGCAGTTGGATTGCTACATTGGCTGGTGCTTCTACTGCTGGTCCTGTTGCAGCTGTAATAATGCTGTGCCGTTTCTCTGGTTCCAGCTGATGCAAATCCTGATGTTGGGAATACTCTGTCTGTTTCTCGTGGATGCAACCCGGAAGCATCCATGGATGTAGAAGTCTGCTGGAACCCTCTCTGTTGGATTGTAAATTTGGAGATTTTAGTTCCATTTTCACCATGCTGGATTGGGCTATAAATTCTGTATGGGAGGGCCTATTGTTGACGCTGAAGCTGATGCTAATGCTGCATCTTTTGTTTTCACCAAGCTGGATTGGGCTATAAATTCTGCACAGGAGGGCCTATTGATGACGCTGAAGCTGATGCTGATGCTGCCTCTTGTTGTTGCTGGTTGTTTGGAGTCTTCTTCGTAACTTTTGATGCTGCTGCTGATGCTGCTCGTGCCATGTATGTGGGGCGGGTTTGCTGGGAATGAATATGTATTCCTGCTGCTCGTGTGGGGTCATTTTTGACTGGGGTCGATTTGACTGAAGTGTGTTGTAGGAAGGGTTGCTGACTTCTTATGCCGTGTTTTGTCTCTTGGAGTCATTGTAACTGGATGCAGGCAATTTTACAATGATGATCCTCTTACTTGGGATCGAAGTGGCTCTCCTGCTGGTTCGATTTTGTGCCCCTGTTGTTGTGCAGGGCTGATTATTGGGCTTGATTAGGACATGCTGGCTTGTAATCCCAGGCGTGGTCGATGCTGTTAGCCTGGCTTTTCCTTTGCTACTTTTCTTGGATCAATGGATCCTCAGTATGCTCTTGATGCTATTAGCTAGTATGTGAGGCATGCTGTGTTATGTGGTGCTAGTGCAGTATCACTGCCAGATTGGAATTTACAGCTGGGAGGAGCTGTGTTGCTTCTGAGTACCATCTGCTCTGCTGATTTATTGATCTTTGGCTATGATGCATTGAAGCAGATGTTAGGTCTGCTGGTGTTGGTTGTGGTTTGGAGCCTGTATTGCAGGTTTGGGTTGGCATTGATGATGGGTTGTGGGCTGTGATGCAGGGATTCATGCTGAAGCAGGGATCCATGCTGCCCATGGCTTGTAGCATGCTATTTATTCTATGGTGCTGGGTTGCTGAAGTCATACCGTTGCCTGTTTCACCAGTTGCTGTTGGAGTGCAGATTGCAGATTGCAGACTGTGGTGCTGTGATGCTGTAGTGCAGAAGGTTCTGTGTTCCTGTGGACCTTAAATATATGTGGTCCTCTGTTTCGGTTGATAGACTATTTTGGTGTTTTTGATTAAGTAGTGTGTGGGCCTATTGTAGGTTCCTTTTTGTTTCCTCTGTAATGAGTTGTTAGGGGTTTCCCCGGTGACTTTGATTTCACTCCAAGTCGGAACAACACTTGGAGTAAAATCAATGTTTGTATTACATTCTTTTTCCTATAATCCAAATTCACTTACTTACCAAAAAAAAAAATATATTCCCTCAGGATGCTCCTAGGGTCACTGTTGATATTACTGATCAACATTACCAGTTCTTATCCAGTGGTGCTAAGATGCCCTCCAGCCCTACCTCGGAGGATGGTAACTTGGGGGTTGATGAGATAAATCACATAGCGAGTAACTTTCTTACATGCCGAGAGAAGGCGTCAAAATCTTCAAGAAAGAAATCTAAGGGGCCTAAAAGGAAGTCATCCCCTCAACTTCATCCCCATAATTAATATTACTTGTTGAAATGTGCAGAGTTTGAATAGTAAGATCATGAGACACGAAACTTGTCAATTTTTTATGTCCTCTAGATGTGATGTCGTTGGTTTGGTTGAAATAAAGATTAGCGAGCAGAATACCGCGATGATTGCCAGTAACCTAATTCCTTCTTGGCAATGGGATATGAACTACTCCAACTCTTCAATTGGGCGTATTTGGATTGGCTGAAACCTGGATCAAGTCGACTTGGATATTATCTCCAAGGAAGATCAAGCTATCCACTGCAAAGTTGCGTACAGACCCGATGGAAAGACAATGCTCATTTCTATTATCTACAGTGCCAATTCCGAATCCCAGCGGCATGACCTTTGGGACAGCTTTCGGAGGATGAGTATTCTAGCCCATGACCTGCGATGGTGTGATGGACCGGCCGTACTCCGCCTCATATGGCCTCCGTCAACTCATTCTTACCGTACTTACATTTCATGTTAATATATGTTCTGGTAAAAAGGTGGACTTAAAATTTTTTCTCTTCTTTTATTTCTTTTACGCACACAGGATCTATGGCTAGACTTCTCAAGTTAGCCACCATGGTTCATTGGTCAACGCTAACTTGACCGGCCAGAAATGAGATCGGTCGGCTACATTGCAAAGCAAGGACGAATGAGATGCCACAAAAACCCAAAATTTAACAACCATGAAGTTTGACAGAAGTGTCTAAACACTTGATTCATTACACAGCAAGCCCATAATACAAAAGTTTCCAAAATATTTAAAAATACATCAATTCTTTCTTTTTGTTTGCCCATGATTTAGCTATATTAATCCAGCACGATCAATCATCCTAAGAGGTTCTTTCTCTCACGTAATTTCTGCCGCTCGTTCCACTTCCGTGCCAGAGGAAATGGGATTCAAACCCATGATTCGAAGCAACCCCTTTCGAGAGGATTCAGTTATTGAGTAGGTGTGGAAGTCAGCTTTGCCTTATTCTTTTTCATCTGCCATAAATTCTTATTCCTCTGAAAGTTGGAAAATAGCAAGGGGCGAGTAGTGCTCAGCAGTGTACCATCAAATTAAAACATACATAAATTAAGCTTTAAGACAAAACCAACGAAACCAGATTAAATCATCATGCATACAAAACATTACTTGGTTAGAAGTAAATTCATGAAGACAAGTTGCCACATTAAAACTTTAAGCTCAAGGTCAAACTTTTCCTTTCTTAAAACCGGCTACATTTTAGACCTATAACTACTCGGGCATCATGGTTTGGAAATGGCTACATTTTAAGCCTGTAGCTACTCGACCACCATGATCTTAAACAGATACATTTTAGGCCTGCAGCTACTCGGCCACCATGATCTTAAACGGCTATATTTTAGACTTGCAGCTACTCGACCATCAAAAATTTATTCTTCAAATTACTATCTTCTAAAAGTAATCATCAAAAGTCTGGAGGTCTTTAAGGTGTAAGAGTCTGGAGATCTTTTAAAAGCATACTTATTCAAATAAATAGTTAACCAAACATCTCTTACATACAGATAGACGAACGTCTTTTTCATGCAAACAACAGGACTTCTTAAAACATGATTATGACCGAACTTCTTTAAATATGCAATATCGGACTTCATGCAGGTCAGCAATCAACCAGACTTTATGCATTTAAGCAAATAACCAGGCATCATACAATTAAGTAAATAACCGGACATTTTTAAACAGGCAAAATAGCCTGTCAGCTTTTACGTGTTAACCAGACTCCTTTTAATAATGCAATTAGCTAAACTTCTTTCTTAATGCAATATGATGCAGAAATCAACTACCTTAACATAACAGAGGGGGAGAGAGAGAGAGAGAGAGAGAAAGTATGAAAATGATACTACTTAACAGTCTTTAAACATAAATTTGTCAAAATGTAAGGTACACTTGCCTGGAATGGATCTATAAATTCCTTACTTAAATCAGGCTTGAAGTCCTTCGTGCTTTCACCCAAAAGTTGCTCAACCCTCTATCCTAATTCCCAGATTCCTTATTTATAGGCATTGGGGTTGGTAGTAGTAAGTAGGGCAAGTCAACCACTCGTACTACCTTGCTTGCTCCCATTTCCTTTCTAGAAGGTCAGTGGAGTAGGTGGGGGCAGTTCACTAACTCTGATTAGATCAAAATAGTTAAATCTACTCCGGCTGTTAACAAAGTTGGTCTTTTCCAATTTCAACTACTCTGGTTATTAACAATTTCAGGTAAAGCATTTTACTCCAGAGAAATTACTTCAAAAATTCACTCCGGCAATTTACTCTTAAAGTTTATTCTGGTCTCAATGTCATTACTCTATTCCGGTCAATATTTCTAAATCCGGTCAATATCTTATCACTGACATCAACCGGCCAACATCGCCTCTCCAAAGTCATCATTACTCCGGCCGGTCATTACTTCACCGAACACTCCGATTTCTTTAATCCATTCATTATTCCGACCTCATCTCATCATCCATTCCGGTTTTTATCCACATAACCAAGCACTCTGGCTGGTCTTCTTTTCACCATGCACTCCGGTTTTTTCCAAGCTCCGAGTGGCCAAAATATCATCAAACACTCCGGCTTCCATTATTCACCATGCACTCCAGCCTTCACTCACATCACAATCCACTCCGGCCTTAATCCCCTTCACCATGTACTCCGGCCTCATCAAGCTTTCATAGCCACTCCGGCCTCATCATGCTTCTAAGTCACTCCGGCCTCATCGTGCCTCCATCTACCACATCATGCACTCTGGCCTCATTAAGCCTCCAAGGTCACTCCAGCTTCCACCTTTGCATCATATCACTCCGGCCATCCTAAGTTCACAAAGCCACTCCAGCCTTCATGAGCTCACAAGGCCACTCCAGCCTTCAAGGGTTCACAAGGCCACTCCTGCCTTCATGAGGTCACATGGCCACTCCAGCCTTCAGGGATCACAAGGCCACTCCGGCCTTCAACGGTTCACAAGGCCACTCCCGCCTTCAAGAGATCACAAGGCCACTCCAGCCTTCATGCTTGCCTCATACAACTTTGGCTCTTATAAGTTCATCACACCATTTCGGCATTACCGTTTTATTATCATGCACTTCGTAATTTTTATGTTTTTGGGGTCGGAATCTCACAATTCTCCCCTACTTAAAGAAATTTCATCCTCGAAAGTTAAATAAAGTTACAAACCTTAAGCAAACAAGTGGGGATACTTACTCCGAATTTCTTCTTCTCATTCCCAAGTTGCCTCTTCAGGTAAGTGGTTCCTCCAAAGCACCTTTACCAGGGGTATTGTTTTCGTACGTAGCCTTTGATCCTTCCGATCCAAAATCTGCATCGATTCCTTAGCGTAGGATAAATACTTGTCAATCATCAAGGGCTCAAACTCGATCACGTGTATGGGATCGTGAACATATTTCCTTAGCATTGATACATGGAACACATCGTGTACTTCCGCCAGATCAAGTGGCAGCGCCAACCTGTAAGCAACTTCTCCGATCCTCTATAAAATCTCAAAGGTGCCAATGAATCGTGGTTTCAGCTTTCCATTTAGCCCAAATCTGGTAGTCCCTTTAGATGAAGACACTTTTAAAAACACTAAGTCACCCACGTCAAACTTTAATTCTGACCTCCTCCGGTTTGCATAGCTTTTCTGTCTACTTTGGGAAACTTTTAAGTTTTCATATATTAGCTTTATCTTCTCTGCTGTTTCTTTAACAATTTTAGGGTCTAAAATTCTTTTGCCTCCAGTTTTCTCCTAATGAATCAACGACCTATATTTTCTTCTATATAACGCCTCAAAAGGTGCCATTCCTATACTTGCTTGATAGCTATTATTATACGCGAACTCTTCCAAGTCCAAATAACTGTCCCAAGTCCCATTCATGTCTAACACCGAGGCTCTTAACATATCCTCTATGATCAGAACCGTACATTCTGATTGACCGTCTGTTTAAGGGTGATAGGCAGTACTGAATTTCAGTTCCGTCCTCAACTCTTTATGCAAGCTTCCTCAAAACCTTGAAACAAAACAGGGATCCCTATCAGATACAATGAAAGCAAGCATACCATGAAGTCTGACAATTTCGTTTCACATGCAGTTGGGCCAACTTATCATGAGAGTAAGTCGTCCTGATTGCCAAGAAATGAGCCGGTCAATGATATCCAAATGGTGTCATGATTTCTCGGGGTCCTTAGTAGACCGGACACAAAGTCAATAGTAACATCCTTCCATTTCCAACTCGGAACCTTTTTTTTTTTTGGTAAGTAAGTATTTTGACTTGGAGATAATGCATAAAGCGCTAGGGCATACCCCGAGCAGTTGGTACATCAAAATACACACAAAAAAAACACACAGCACAAGGCCTAACAACCAGTGGCATCAAATCCAAAAATTAGTAAACCAGCAGAGCACTTGGCGCTCAGTACATCCAGTGGGCAACAGCACAGCTCCACCCAGCTGAAGTGAAAAAGAGGACTTCACCAGCTACATTGTGCCAGCCAGCAGGGGCCTCAACAGCATGGCACCTTCCACCACCACAGCACAGCCCCTTCAGCATCTGTCCAGCTCCAAATCAAAGCGCCAGAGGATGAGACTTGACCATCCACAACTTTAACAGATCACCCCAACCACATCAAAGACCAAGTTGCTTCAGCAACGAAAGCAGCAGACCAAATGCATACCGGACAGTAAAGCCCTCCAGATCCATCGACAAGCAATCCAAATTGCATACCAGATTCCACCTCAAATGAAACCACACAGCATCTTCCAGCACCGACCCAGCCATGATCAGGGCATGCTGCAGCAAATTCAATCACTGCCCAACCTATGGAGCAAATTCCAGAACCTATCTATAAGGTAGACCTCTCAGCCTTCCTTTTAGAAATAAGGAGGGCAACAATTCCTGCCAGCAAGAGCATTTCAACTCCACCAACAACCCCAACCACCATCAGCATCCGGTCCCCAGATACAAGTGTTCTGCCATAACCAGGAGCAACACCTCCAGGAGACAGACACAACACTAGACAACCCATCCTGCAAGTTCCAGCATGAACCACTCCACCAACAGAAGACCAAACTGATCACCATGCCAACAGCATTGATCATACCATCAGCAGCGAAATCAGCATACCACCC
>JAODPA010066670.1:0-17736 GCA_025585075.1 Nepenthes mirabilis
ATAATTATTTATTTAAAATTTAGCCCCACGATTCCCCAACGAACCAACAAGAAATGAAACGAAACGAGGAACATCGCGGTGATGCTGGTCTCTGTCTCTGTTTCTCTACAACCGAACACCCCTTCCGGTCTCACTTGTCCTCTGAACACAATACCTCATCTCTCTTTCTTTCTGTCAAGAAAATTCTAAAGCCCCCATTTTGGGGCAGAATCGGATTGGGGCTTTATATTTAGGGTTAGGGTTGCTGAGAGATGTGGGATGCTCGAAGCCTTGATGAATATTCTCTCTCTATGTTGGAAGCCTCTCGGCATTGATAGCGTCGTCCGCGGCGATGGCAGTGGAAGGGAAGGCAGGGATGGCTTGCTGTGGTTCCGCGACATCGGCCGGTACGCGGGCGGGGAGTTCTCCATGTCTGTTGTTCAGGCTAACCAAGTGCTCGAAGACCAGAGTCAAATTGAGTCTGGACGATTCGGTACCTTCGTAGGAGTCTATGACGGTCATGGTGGCCCAGACGCTGCTCGATATGTCTGCGATCACTTGTTTCGAAATTTTCGAGGTACCTTTTTGGCTCATCCTATCTCGAGATTTTGATTGCCTTTCCTGCGCCTGGTTGGTTTTTTTGGTTTTGAATTGGGCGGGCTTCTTATTTTTTTCTATATATTGTGGCTGATATCGATCGATACGTTGGGATGAATATGACCGGTCTTTGTTGTGAAAGTGATCCAATGTCCTTCGATTGCTGGCCTCTGGTTTTTTTTTTAATTATTTTTTTCATTTTTTTGGGTTTTGTTCCATGGATTTAGTTCTATACTTTATATTGGGCTGCTTATAATGGAATTGGTTGTCAATATTTGACAGGGATGAAAGGGTCAGTCAATTTCATTCTTTTGGTTTTGCTCTTGATGGGATAGTTGACGAGCTTGTTTTACCTTAGAAATTTACATTGAGTGACAGAGACAGAGAGGGAGAGTTGATGGGATAGGTCACGTGCAAAGTTTTTCCTCCCCGTCGATTTCCAGCTTAGACGTTTGAAGCTTCTCTTGTATTTTTGTTGATTTTGGGCATTCTTGTTGTAATTAGAGTTTTAGAACTGTACTTTTGAGCGCCCTACTTGTAATTCATCTGAAAGTGGGCCATTTTGGAAGGTCCAAAAATTGGCGTGTTATGAGCTTTTTTGTTTCTAAGTTACAATTGAACAGATAGATGTAGGAAGTCCATTTAGATAGATGGTTCCTTCTGTTGATATTTCTGAAAGAGAAAATCCTGAAAACCTATTTCTTCTTTTTGTTTGACTAGCCTTCTGACTATAAAACGCCACCCTGTGTGAATAATTAATGGTAATGGGGTACTGCACTTTCAATAATAGTCTACGGTTGGGTTCATGAGGCTTTGCTGTTGATTCTTTCAAACAGTGAATAGAAGAAATGTACCTCATGTTGGCATTCTCAGGCATTGTATTAATGCAGCTATATCAGCTGAAACTGAAGGTATAATCACAACTGAGACCATCAGAAGAGCCTTCCGGGAAACAGAGGATGGTTTTACTGCCCTGGTATCTGATTTATGGAGCACTAAACCTGACATAGCAGCAGTAGGGTCATGCTGTCTTGTGGGCATGATTCATCAAAGAACTCTATTTGTGGCTAATCTTGGAGACTCTCGTGTGGTGTTGGGGAGAAAAGTGGGCACCACTGATACTATTGCTGCTATTCAGTTGTCAACTGAGCATAATGCTAACATTGAGGCTGTTAGGATGGAGCTTAAAGAGTTGCATCCAAATGATCCTCAAATTGTTGTTTTAAAGCATGGAGTATGGAGAGTAAAAGGCATTATTCAGGTTAGTAAAATGTCTGTCCTTATATTAAAATTTGTTGGATCACATCGTCCTTGCTTGTTGGAGTCCTTAAAATGATTTTCTTTTTTAGCAACACTACTGCTCCTGCTGCTACTAATGCATGAATCTCATGCTTGCTTGGAAAATGATGGAGGCCTACAATCTCACTTGTATCCAAGTGCCCCTTTGTGTTTGATTTATTCACCATTTGAACCAAGGAGTATGGGTCAATTTATAAAAAAAAAGGGGAGGGCAGGTCTTATGGTTAGGTTATATGTGTTAACCTATAAACTTTTGGACTTGTTAGCCTTTTGTGAGTGCTTTGTAGATGTTAATCCATCTATGCAAGATGAGTTATCATAGACATCCGTCTGTGTTTTTAATCAGGGGCACAATTTTTTTTTTTTTTTTTGGGGGGGGGGGGGCACATTTGGGACAACACTGCCACTGTTGGTTTGCCCATTCTTGCGCTGGAGTGCTGGAAAGTCACTGGCCTACAATTTTTTGAGCCTGGGCTGTTACCAGTCTACAAATTACAATAAAGTGTACCACTATTTACTGTATGGCTAAGCCTGATTTTGTCATTTGAAATTTTTTCTTCTCTCACCATTACACTATTTGTAGAAAGCTAATGACATCATTACTCTATTTGTAGAAAGCTATACATATATATGTTTACATATATACATGTGAAGGCAGTTTGAAGCTTATGGTCTTGTTGGGTAACAAATGTTTTCCAATTCGAACTAGACCAGAACTGTATGCCATTTTTTTACCAATTATTAAATGAATTGTTTTGTTAGGGAAGGTGAACCTTGCCCAACCACACCAAACCCACTAGTTCAATCCAATTTGATTCTTTTCTTGAAAACCCTTACTTGTTATGGGTCTGTTTTTCTTCCTTTTCCTTACTTTTGTTTGTGTGTTTCTTTGAAGGGAGGGGGGGCTGAGGAGCTTGCTGCTGGTATCCCTCAGATGCATATCCATGTCATCACTTTGATAAGTAATTATTTTGGAATTTCTTAATGTTTCTAATTGTGAATCATGCAAATGTCAACAAAGAAATTCACTCGTTGAATGTTTGTGGAGGTAGTTTCATTGATCCAGTGCTTGCTCATTTGTGAGAAAGATCAAGGTTCTATTCTCCTTTGATTGCGTTTGAGTTTTCTTGCCTGCCGAAAAGTAATTGCATCCGAGTCATCGGCCCTCAATTACATACCTTAAGTTCATCAACTTTAGCTGTTGCTTTAGTCCAAGATCATCAGCTACTTGATTTACCTGTAACACATGATTTGAAATGCTGCAGCATCAATATATAGGTAAAATCCTCTTATTTTTAGGTCTTTTTTGGCTGAAAAGTTATATTGTTTATGCTTTGCACACGGATGAAAATATCGGTATTGGTATTGGTTTTAGTGTATCAGACAATACAAATCGGTATTGGCCCATATCATACAATTTTTCGTAATGACATTAACACTAAGTAATATATTAAAATTTAATTCTATTCAACTATATTTTGCATATTTGAAGTGTTTTAGATAATTTTACTCTTTTAAATCAACACTTTAATACCGAATCTTATTATAGCAAATGATAAAACAAAAATTGTAACACCAAATAAAGGGAATGAAATGCCATTCATTACTAAGTAACATGCATGTAGATTATTAATAAGGTGGGTGCAAATGACATATTAGTAATCTTTTATCTTTGAATTATCATAGCCAAGCAAACTCATTCTCACACCACACAGTTTGTAGAAAATAAACACAATTTGATATTTATCTTGTACTTAAGTTAATATCATCAAGTATCAATACCCAGTACACAATAAATATTGAATATCCACAAGGTAACATGATTATATTAATATAAGTTGAAGTTGGGCAATTACGACCTTGATTGTTCACCACCATGTTGATCTTCATCCTGGAGTATATCTCTTATCTTTGTTGCTCTTGTAAAGTTATTGATTTTGATATCCTCAGTTGTTGCCACTTGTCATTAAAAAGTGAAAAAGGACTTTTTGTCCTAGATTGTACAATCAAGTTTCGACCTCGGTAAAAATAGCGGAAGCAGTAAAAAGTAAATATCCAATACACGTAAAGAATATTTAATTCTAAATGTTAGAGATAAGGACAAACATGCAAAATATAACCGAGCATAAACAATAGTAAAAAGACACGATTTTTGATGATGAAGGGAAAATTCGATACCCACGGTAATCGAGAAAAACCCTCCGGGCTTCAACGGCCAGTGAAGAAATGCACTATGAAAATCAACTTACAGACCGGGTGGTAATGACGCGCTAACCTAGCCGACTTACTCCCGTCTTGTGATCTCTACCAAGGAACTCCTTGGATTTGCCCGCGGTAACGGAACCGGACACCTTCCGGTCTTCACGTCAATCTTCCCTCTTGGGCCACTTGCATTGCCGAACACGATCGGACCTTCTTTTTCAACACACCGACGTCTTCAACAAAGGTAGAAGGATGTGTTTAAATGGTTAAGAAAAAGTGAAGAGAAAACTTTTTAGAACATGAAGATCAATCTCGTACCTTTTGGTTTTCTTAAGAGAAGCGATATCAATGAAGCATGAACAACTTTCTTCTCAAAGTGGGGCACGAAAATAATTTGTCAAGAGACCTTAGGGTTCAAAAAACATAAGCCGAGTATTTATAGATGGCTCAAAATTTGCATTTAAAAACTTGTCCGTTGCACCGGCGCTCGAACTGCTCGAGTGCGCGGCGGGCTCACGGGGGGTTTCCAGAGAAACCCTACGTGCGCTCGAGCGTGTAGCGAGTGCACGGCGAGCGGGGACCATTCTGGATTTTGGGCTCGAGTGAGTAGCGAGCGCACGGAGAGCGGCAACCATTCTGGATTTTGAGCTCGAGCGGGTAGCGAGCTTACAGCGAGCAGGGTTCATTCTGTTTTTTTTTTTGAGCTCGAGCGGGTAGCGAGTGCACGGGGGGCGCGGAGGCTTTGGACGGGCTCGAGCGACTGGAGGGCGGAAAGGACCGATACACTAATACATAAGGTCACGGAAAATGCCAATTAGAAACATAACTCTAACAATCTCCCATTTGACAATTCCGTGACAAAACCCAGAAAATAAATACATACAATAGAATCACGGGTTCAGACACTATCGAGATAAAACCCGTGTACATAAAAACCTACGCCTAGTGATACATAAGATACAAAGAAAATGTAAGTAGCTACACTAGAACAGGGGCGTCGAGGTGATGAGAACAGCATTGACAGTGTAACAGAATTTTCCTGATCAAGCAAGGTTAGTACCAATAAGACAAAATATAATATGAGAAAATAATAGCATGCACTGTAAATAAGCCTGAAATACAAGTAGTACTGAAATGTAAACAGTAATAATATATAGTGAAAACAACAAGTCTCCCCCTAACGAAAATAACAAGACTCCCCCTAACCGTAAGAATAATCAAAATATCTCTCCTAATCTCCCCCTATCAGAAGGAACCCAAAAAAGGAACCAACATGAACCAAGATCTCCCCCTTTAAACATAAATAACAAAGATCCCCAAATCTCCCCTTATAAAAAAGAATCAAGTCTCCCCCTTTTTGTCATGAATGGCAAGGGGTAATGTAGCTCACTTCTCTTAACCCAAACTTGTCTTACTGAATTCACTTTTGCATTCAACCTTTTGACTTGTTCATCTAATTACTGAATGTGATCAACAAGGTTATGCATTTTTAGCCTTGGTTTTTGGTTGTACAAAAGATTTATGGTGTAGCAACGAGGACGAATGTGACTAACTTTACCACATGCATGACAAGTAAGCACAAACTTTGGGGGTTTGTTCATGTCTTTTAGGCTATATAAATTGGTCAAATGATGTGAGTTAACGCTATTTTCTACACGTCGAGTCGGTTTCTTAGTGAGGTTGGATTTGTAAGTGTGTTGGTGTGAAATTTTCCTAGAGGGAATAAAAACAGTTTTAGGTTTCACGTCATTTTGGACAATATTCGCAGCATACCCCAACCCATGTTTATTTCCACCAATTTTTCCCAACCCGAGCATATGATTTAATTTTGTGGACCTATTTGAGAATTGTTTCAAATCTTTTCTAGTAGCCTCAAGTTCAAATTCTAGAGTTGTGATTTGTTTAGTAAAAGAGATTGTCAGATTCTCAATTTCTTGGGTTTTAGCATCTAACTCGGATTGTTGAGCTAATTTTTCTTGTTCCAAATCAATGACCTACTGTTTAAGGTTTTATTTTGTTTCTTTACTTTTAAGTATTCCCTAAACAGTTTGTCGTATGCTTCTTGAAGGCCATCAAATTCAGCTTCTAACTCATCCATGGAGTCAACAGATTGATTAAAGTTTTCTACTGAATTGCCATACATGGAGGTCATAAAAGTCATGCACTTGACATGGCCATCTTCAGAACATTTTTCACCCTCTTCTTCGCTATCACTTAAGGTCACATTAGCTTTAAAGGCTTGACCTTGTTGGCGTTTAAGATTTGGGCATTCAGTCCGATAGTGGTCAAAGCCTTTACACTCATGACATTAAACTCTTTGAGTATTTTTCGATTTGTAGTCCTTAAGTTCACGTTGGTCTTTCTTCTCAAATTGAGATAAACGTTTTAAATCTATATCAAGTTTGTTTGATGAAGATTTATTTTTCCTTAAAAACTTTTTGAAATTTATAACAAATAAGGAAAAATCGTCATCGCTGCACGACTGTTCATCGGAATCCCGATTTTGCTCTTCCCTACTTGATTTTAGAGCAAGTAATTTATTTTTCTTGACCGTGGCAATGTGTGCTCATAAATTTGTAGGGACCCTACAAGTTCTTCGATTTTCAATTTGTTTAAATCTTTATTTTCTTCAATCGTAGTCACTTTGGGTCTAAATCGTTCAGGCAAAGATCGTAAAACTTTTCTAACAATCCTATTTTTCGGGATTCATTCTCCTAAATTAAATGTGGAATTAACAATATCATTTAATTGTGCATAGAATTCATCAAATGTCTCGTCATCCTTCATTCGTATTTCTTTGAATCTAGTGGTGAGCATTTGTAATTTTGAATTTTTAACCAATTTAGTACCTTCATGAGTGATCTCAAGAATGTCCCATGCATCTTTAGAAGTTTCGCACATTGAAATCTGTTTAAACTCATCGGGAGATACAGCCATAAAAATAGCATGTAACCCTTACTGTTCTAGTTACAAGCATTAAGTTCTTCTTTTGACCATAAAGACAGGACTTTTGATTCATCACCACTCTTGGGTGGAGTCTACCTAAGTTGGGTACTAGCCCATACACGCTCATCCAAGAATTTGAGGATGGCTCTCATCCGGACCTTCCAATATGCATAATTGTTCCCATCAAAGAAAGGAGGTATAGAGAGCGATCCACTCGTATACATCTAAAACGGGGTCGTGGATCGGGGTGAATGTCTGATACCAATTGAAAAAGGACTTTTTGTCCTAGATTGTACAATCAAGTTTCAACCCTGGTAAAAATAGCAGAACCAGTAAAAAGTAAATATCCAATATACGTAAAGAATATTTAATTCTAGATGTTATAGATAAGGACAAGCATGTAAAATATAACCGAGTATAAACAACAGTAAAAAGACACGATTTTTGGTGATGAAGGGAAAACTCGATACCTACGGTAATCAAGAAAAACTCTCCGGGTTTCAACGGCCAGGGAAGCAATGCACTATGAAAATCAACTTACAGATCGGGTGGTAACGACGCGCTAACCTAGCCGACTTACTCCCGTCTTGTGATCCCTACCAAGGAACTCATTCGATTTGCCCGCGGCAACGAAACCGGACACCTTCCGGTTTTCACGTTAATCTTCCCTCTTGGGCCACTTGCGTTGCCGAATACGATCGGATCTCCTTCTTCAATACACCGACGTCTCCAACGAAGGTAGAAGGATGTGTTTAAATGGTTAAGAAAAAGTGAAGAGAAAACTTCTTAGAACATGAAGATCAATCTCGTAGCTTTTGGTTTTCTCAAGAGAAGCGATATTAATGAGGCATGAACAACTTTCTTCTCAAAGTGAGGCATGAAAATAATCTGTCAAGAGTCCTTAGGGTTCTAAAAACATAAGCCGAGTATTTATAGAGGGCTCAAAATTTGCATTTAAAAACTTACCCGTTGCACCGGCGCTCGAGCTGCTCTAGCGCGCGGCGGGCGCACGGATGGTTTCTAGAGAAACCCTACGTGCGCTCGAGCGGGTAGCCAGCCCACGGCGAGCGTGGACCATTCTGGATTTTGGACTCGAGCGGGTAGCGAGTGCACGGAGAGCGGCGACCATTCTGAATTTTGAGCTCGAGCGGGTAGCGAGCGCATAGTGAGCGGGGTTCATTCTATTTTTTTTGAGCTCGAGTGGGTAGCGAGCGCATGGAGGGCGCGGAGGCTTTAGACTGGCTCGAGCGACTGGAGGGCAGAAAGGACCGATACACTAATACATAAGGTCACGGAATATGCCAATTAGAAACATGACTCTAATAAAAAGTATTCAAATCAGTGACTAACAATGTCATCATTATGAAAAACTCGTGGTACTCTTTGAATGGTGCATGCGAGACTTTTGTAATGGAAATCAAGTTGGGGGTGCAATATAATAATCAAGCATTGTAGGGTATTGTTATTGGTAATACGAATGCTCACATTTGTAAACTGAGAAATCTTAGAGGTAAGGATAGTTTTGAATACTAGAACTTCCCATTGGTACTTAGGATTCAAAAATCCCAAAATCACCAAAACCATTTGTTGTCCCTTAAGATGATGAATCTCTTACTTCTTGGGTGCCCTTCCCTCTTCTTCTATAGGTTTGAGGTGATTCAATATACATCTCATTGTCTCGTTGGGTGGCATTGTTTTTGAGATAAGGGGAGTGAGGATAACCGATTGATTCAATAATAGGAGCTATGGGCTCATCATCATTTTCATCATCATCACAACTCAATGAAACGATATCATCTCCATTACCACCTCCACTAGATGGATTACTGTTAGATCTAAGTTCTAGGGAAGTAGAGCTATCATCATTTTCCCTTCTTTTATCCTAGCAGTAGTTGCATCGATGCCATTACTACTTTATTCATTTCATACGAACTTGTTAGTGAGCCACTTTGAATTATCTTGGCCATCAAGAAGTGGTTTTTCCTGTTCCTCCAATCATGAACCTAAGGGATCATTTTCATCAAATTTATAATCTAAATTGATTATATTAAGTTGATCTTCCAATTCAATTTGGGTTTTCTTGTGACATTTCTTATTTTTAGCCTTAAGCTGTAGTGGACACAGACTAATTTATTCAATATCTCATATTTTAGTCTATTCTTTATCTTTGTGTGTATATGACTAAAAGTATTCCAGTTTTTCTTGCAATTAGAGGAAAATATGCTTTGACTTGGGTTTTCTTATGAAATTTCTTATTTTTAGCCTTAAGCTGTAGTGAACATAGACTAATTTATTTAATATCTCATATTTTAGTCTATTTTTTATCTGTGTGTATATGACTAAAAGTATTCCAGTTTTTCTTGCAATTAGAGGAAAATATGCTTTGACTTATATCCTATGCGATAATCCTTTGAAGATTTGGAGAACATGATCTATAAAGTATTTGCCATTGAGTTGCATAATAACTAATACTAAAATTAGCAAATTTCAATTAGGTATCATACAGCTACAAGTTATGATATTGTTAAAATTAAAATAGTTGGGAAATAACTAACTAAATTACTATTTGCCTATATTTGAAGATAAAATTGCTCTTTGTGCAATGAGGGTTCTAAATAATCCTTGTTTATCTTGAAGGATAAACCACATAAAATGTTTAAAAAGTATTTAATGATGGATATGGGAAGATATTATTACCACCTCAGACTAAAAGCAGGTGACAATTCATGATAATAATTTAAGACTATGAGTTAAATCCCTAGCCATAAAGCAATACACCCAAATACAATACCGAAGTTGGGTTGAACCCGACAAAAATTAAAGTATCATCAATAATCAATTAAATTCGATTAAATGCCAAAATTGATTAAATCCGAGCATCGAACAAATCCTGCAAATGTCAAAGGTTAAATGTCTCAATTATCAAATGAAATGTAGAAAAAATATCAAAAATCCAAAACATGCCAAATTTGAGAATTAAAAACCAAAAGATTAATTTTGAGAAAGAGTTACACATGTTTCCTATAACTTTTAGCTAAATCACTACTATTTAGACTAATAGACGGGCCATCTACATATTAGTCTCTATATACGGGATCAAATGTCACATTCTTTTGTCACTCATGGATAATAGGTGTAATATTTAAATCTATTTGAATATAATAGGACGTTCGAATATATTTGTTCCAAGAAATTTTTTACAATAATTCTGAACAAAGTACAAAATCAAGGGATTCTATAACAAATGTCTAAAACTTTTCCTTTTTGTCAGAAAAGTATAAAACTTTCACTTCAGAGATATACAAATGCAAAACTATTCACATTGTGAGAAAATACAAATATCGAAACAATTAACAAAATAGTCTTACTTGAAGCACACGTATAGAATACACATGCAAAGCTCAAATGCAAGCTTTCCTGACTTTTTGTTTACAAATATTTCATATATAAGTATAATATTTCAAAATATTTATTCGTTTCATACAAAACAAACAAATTCCTCAAATATTTGGTAAAACCAAATCAAAACTTCAAAACAACCGTTAAAACTATATGCATGCACAAGTATTCAAAGTGGGGGAATAAAAGATAACATGCATGTACAGTAAACTACCAAATATAGATTAACCTTTATATTTGACACATCTGATGAAATAATGTGTCAAATCACCTCGCTTCTCTTCCTCTTTCTTTTTTCTCTTCTCTTTCTCTCTCGTTTCTCTTCTTTCCTGTGAAAAATTCCTAAAAATGGTGTCTGTGCGTCTTATATAGACAAATTGGTGCACAAGTGTTGACCAAGCGCGTATTAGGCGTCGCTAAAACCATCAAGTGTACACAAGTGCGGCTCAGGCGAGCAATATGCCAAAATTGTGCATGAGTGCTAAAGAGGCGCGCTTGAGGCTTCACACAATCTGCTTGAAACATGTATGAGCACTTCAGAGGCGCTCCTCAAGCGTGGACATTATATCTAAAAATGTTCATGAGTGTGCATTAGGCACTAGGCTTGATACCCTTGACCATTTTCTGACCAAATTTTTATTATAAAATTATTGTTTAAATTGACCAAAAATTGATTGATAACACCAAAATTAATAATTAAAAACTGGGTGTTACAACTCTGCCCTTATAAAATTTTGCTCTCACAATTTGCATACCTTAATACTCAAATAGGTAGGGTACTTATCATAGATTTTATCCTCATGCTCTCAAGTTGCTTTCTTGAACGAGTGATTTCTCTAAAATACCTTGACTAAAGGAATCGTTTTGGTGTGCAATACTTGATATCTTCTTTCCAATATTTGAACTGGAACCTTAGTATACATTAAATTCTCATCAATTTGTAATGATTTATATTCAATAGCCTATGAAGGATCAAATACATATTTCCTCAATATAGAAATATGGAAAATATCGTGGCAATCTAATAAACTTGGAGACAGGGCCAATCTGTAAGCTACCTCTGTAATCTGTTGTAAAATTTCAAATTTCTGAATGAATCTCAACTTTAACTTTCCTTTTACCCCAAACCTTGAAATCCTTTTTCTGGGAGACATCTTAAAAAATACATGAGTACCCACATCAAAGTTCAAATCGGATCTTCGGTGATTGGCTTTGCGCAACTATTAGGCGACCTCGAATGATTTTAATTCTGTCAAACATATTCTAAATGATATTAGGGTTTAAAAGTTCATGATCACTGATCTCTTCCCAATGAATAGGTGATCTACATCTTTGTCTATGTAATGTCTTGAAAGAGGCCATCCAGATATTCGACTGATAGCTGTCATTTATGTAATTTAGCTAATGACTGATAATTATTCCAATTCTCTTTCATCTCCAAAACTGTTGTCCTGAACATATTTTCCAAAATTTGAATGGTCTTCTTCGATTGACTATTTGTCTAGGGGTAAAACACCGTATTGAATTTCAAATTTGTATTCAACTCCTTATGCAAGTTTTTCTGAAATTCGATACAAATTTCGGGTTGCGATTAAAAACTATCGAAGCTAGTATACTATGCAGCCTTACAATTTTATTAATGTATAATCATGCCAAATAATCTCTTGAAAATATTATCCTACGGGCAAAACGTGAGTGGATTTTGTTTGCCTATCTACAATTTCCCAAATAGCATCCAAATTCCTCGATGTTTTAGGTAAACTCGAAAGAAATTTATCATGATGTGCTCTCATTTTTAACTAGAAACAGGCAAAGGGTGCAAAAATTTTGGAGGTTTCCTATACTCAGTCTTAACTTTTTGGCGCACTATACACTTGTTATATATGCTGCAGTCTCCCGTCTCATATTCCTTCACAAGAAAAGTTTCTTTATATCTTGATACATCTTGTTCATTTTGGAAAGAATGGTGTACTTGATGGGTTTCATTCGAAATTTTCTCTTTTAATTCCTTAATATTGGCACACAAATTTTGTCTTGGAATTGAAGGACTCTGTCCGCCCTAATATTAAAATTTGCTCAAGACCCATTATTCAAAAATCTCCATCAGATATGAATAATTCATCTGGGATTCTTTGATCTTTTCCATAATCATCGGTTCAGTTAGAAAGTACAACAAGATCATTCTCGAACATTGGGATTGCAACCGGATATTGCAATCTCTTAGACCATCTAGCATTTCCTACTTAATCATCAAATGATCCCTTATGCTCGAAGGTTTCTGACTCAAAGTATCAGCAGCTGCATTAGCTTCCCCAGCTGATATTGGATTTCAAAATTGTAATCATTTAGCAAATTCATCTATTGACATTTTTGCATATTCAATTCCTTTTGCGAGAGCAAATATTTTAAACTTTTATTATCGAAATAAACAATAAACTTTTCCTCATTTAAGTAATGTCTTTAAGTTTTTAAGGCGAAAATCAACGCCGTCAATTTTAAATAATGGGTAGGATAATTTTATTCATAGGTCTTGAGTTGCCTTGACCCGTAAGCAATCACTCGACCAGGTTGTATCAATACACAACTCAAACCCTTCTTCAAAGCATGACAATACACCAAAAAGTCTCAATATCCATCTGGAATAGGCAATATTACCACAGAGGTTAACCTATCCTTCAATTCTCGAAAACTCTTCTCGAAATTCTCTTCCCAAAGAAAAATTATTCGTTTTTGAGTTAGATGTGTCACTGGTATTGCAAATCTTTAAAAAATTCTCAACAAAATATCTGTAATAATTAGCCAAACCCAAAAAACTTCGTTCATACCTATAACATTAATCAGTCGTTTCCAATTAGCCTCAGCTTCAATATTTTTCGGTTTCACTGATTCGCCTCATTTGGAAGTCATATGTCTCAAGAATGAAACTTCTTCTAACCAAAACTCGCAATTCTTCAATTTTGCAAATACTTGCTTTTCCCTAAAAATTTGCAGGGCTGTCCTCAAATAAATTTTATGCTCCTTGAAATTCTTTGAATAGATCAGAATATCATCATAAAAAATGACCACAAACTGGTTTAGATAGGTTGAAAAACCTGGTTTATGAGATTTATAAATGTTGTTGGTGCATTCGTCAACTTGAATGGCATTACTAAAAAATTTATAATGGCTGTATTTTTTCCCAAATGCTGTCTTGGGTACGTTCTCGTGTTTAATCCTTAGCTGGTGGTACCCTGAGCACAAATTTGTCTTGGATAAAACTAAAGCTTATTGCACTTGATCAAACAGATCATCAATATTTGGTAAAGGGTACGATCATAATCTTATTCAATTCTTGATAATCAATACTCAATCTTGTTGATCCGTCCTTACTCACAAAAAGTACTGGCTCTCCCTAGAGTGACACACTTGGCAGAATAAACAATTTCTCTAACATTTCTTGAAATTATTGCTTCAACTCTTTCAATTCATAGGAGCCAGTCTATAAGAAACTCTTGAGATTGGTGCAGATCCTGGCATTACATCGATAACAAATTCAATTTCTTGATTAGGAGGCAAATTAGGCAAATCCTCCGGAAAACATTATCAAATTCACATACCACCATGATCTCTTTAATTGATATGTTATGGCTTCCAAAAGTAGTGACATATGCTAAATAAGCGTGGCATCCCACTTTAATCAAATGACTTGTATGCAGAGCCAAAATCAATCTAGATGGCTCCTTTCTGACTTTTCCTAGAAACTTGAAAAATTCATATCCATACATATAGAATAAAATGGACTTATTATAACAATCCACACTAGCGTGATAGCATACCAACTAATCCATCATCAAAATGATGTCAAAATCGGGCATATCTAGTAGAATTAAGTTCACCAATAACTCGAACCCATTAACCCGAACCGAATACTTGGGAGACATAATATCTGCCAACAAGGACTTACTCATTAGGGTGGACACTACTAATACAACCAAAATTTGAGGTGGTACATGCAATTTGCAAACAAACTTAGTGACTACAAAAAAATGCGTAGACTCTGGATCAATCAACACATGAGCCAGAGTTAAAAATTTGCATATTACCTTCAATAGTTGACGAGTCCGTTCTCACATCCTTTGCTGTCACTGCAAATGTCCTTCCTGGAGCAGAAAGTTGCTTCTCTAGGCACCTAGGAGGAAATGGCAATATTTCACCATATGGCCAACTTGGCCACAATTAAAGCAAGCCTTACTTTGGCAATAACATTGCCTCCCAGCATGATTCTTTTCTCTATGCTTGCACATTGTCTTCGAATATTAGAGCTTTGTCGGTGAAGACTTGACCCCAATCGCCTTTCCTTTGTCTTGGGCCTTGGACTTAGATCAAGAGCCTTTAGCCTTTGAGCTTTGAACTTTGCTTGTCAATATTTTCTCGAAAAACTTTGCCCTCACCTACTCTTACTCAATGTGTGGGGCTTGATCGAGCACTTCACTATAAGTGCATAATCAGAGGGACACCAATTGCTTCTTGGTCGAATCTTGCAGCCACTACAAGACCTTTCGGGCTCTTTTGGCCTTGTCTGCCACCACATGTGTAGCAAAGTGGGACAATTCGATAAACCTGATGTCATACTCCGTCATCGTCCGACTTTCTTGCCTTAATCGGTTGGACTTATCTTTCTTTATTTCCTGAATACTTGAGGGGAAGAACTTCTCCATGAAGGCCTTCAAAAACGTCCCATGAAATTTCCTTATTCTCTATTCCCAAAACGCATTGCTAAGTGGCCCACCATCTATCCGCTTCTCCTTCAAGCTCGTAGGGCACAAACTTTACTTTGTTCTCCTTAAGGCAATTAATCACTTCAAGCACCTTCTCCACTCGGAGGATCAAATTTTTTGCCTTGAGGAGGGTCTGATTCCCCTAAAAACTGTAGGACACTTTTATTTGTAAAGTGATCAAAGGGCGTCATGCCGTGCTCTTGGTCCTCGGTTCTTCTTCTGGCGGCCAAATTCTCATCTTGCTGCTGGGTTATCTTATCCATAATGTCACTCATTCGGCTCATCATTGTCAAGCAATCATCCTCTTAGCTAGAACATGATCGTCCTCTACATTTTGATACTCGGCTTCCTGATCCTCTATTGTGCTCATTTTGACACCTATCATGCAAAAGATGTTCAGATGTTTAGTTCCTCAAAATGACGCATGACACTTTCCTTATGACTTTGATACTATTACAGTCACGATTTCAAACCAAAAGTAGGGAACAATTAATGATAATAGTTTAAAATTGCGAGTTAAATTTATAGCCATAAGGGAATACACCCAAATACACTACGCAACGCCATGTTGAACCTAACAAAAATCAAAGTATCATCAGTAATCACGATAATGACCATAGGATCATTCTGAATTAACTGTTTGGTCTCTAAAGTACTGACTATAATTGTTATACAAATTATAAGGAAAATAATAGTTCAAACACCACAAACATCCCAACATTGACCTTGCATAAATCATAAAGTGCCATAGTCCTAATATTTGAGAAATCCAAAACAAATCTCCACCAAAATACAATGTACTAACATCAATATATATATAATCTCCTTCACAAAATCGAAATACAGATATAGACCCAGCTACAAACATAAGAACCATAAAACATAAATAAAATTTCTCTGAACGTCTTCATCAGAGTTTCTTGCAAGCAATCCATAGAACACTAACCTATTAGGGCTAGAAATAGTGAAATCATGAGCCAATTGCTCAGTAAGTGTCGGTATATATTATAACAAAACAAATATGTTCATGAATCAAAACGAAAAGGTGAAAACATTAAAACATATATGAAAATCTAATATAAATCCAAGGTCTAACATGTCAAATATCTAAACGTATCAAATATCCAATTATTCAATATTTAAATGTTATTTTGTACACAATTCGTACCTTTATGCGAATGCTTTATAGTCCAAATGTAGGAAATTGTCCCAAGTCTAGAAATCGAAAGTTTAAATACCAAAATCAAATTAATCCAAGTATTGAGCAAATCTTGCAAATCTCAAAGGTCAAATCTCTCAATTGTTCAATCAGATGCAGGAAAAATATCAAAAATCTAAAACATACCAAATTTGATAACTAAAGTTCAAAAAACTAACTTTGAGAAAGAGTTATACATATTTTTGGTAACTTTAGGTCAAAGCATTACTATATAGACTTATATGCAGGCCGTCTACATATTACTCTCTATAGACGAGTATTAAATGCCACTTTCTTTTGCCACTCGTGGATGATAGATGTAATTCTCAAATTTGTCTAAATATATTACGATATTCGAATATATTAGTTCTAATAAATTCTTTACAATGGTTCTTAACAAAATATCAAATTGTGGGACTCTATAACAAATGTTTAACACTTTTCCTTTCTATTGAAAAAGTACAAAACTTTCACTTCGTGAAAGTATAAATGTAAAACTTTTTATTCTGTGGGAAAGTGCAAATATTAAAACAAATAACAAAATAGAGTTCGACTTTAAACACATGCATAGAATACACATACAAGGCCCAAATGCAAGCTTTTATGATTTTTTCCTTTGCAAATATTTCATATATAAGTATAATATTTCAGAATTTTTACTCATTTTGTACAAAACAAATTCACTCCTTAAATATTTAGTAAAAACAAAGCAAAACTTCAAAACAACCGGTAAAACTACATGTATGCACATGTATTTAAAGTGGAGGAAGTAAAAGATGGCATACATGCACAGTAAACAATCAAATGTAAACAAAACTAGGAGAAAATTGAAATAGATTAAAGTTCGGGTTTAGAAATACTCATCTTAATATTTAAATCTGATAGATCTGACAAAAGAATGCTTTAAATTACCTCTCTTTTCTTCCTTTCTCTTTTTTACTATAAAAAATGCATGAAAACAATGCTAGTGCTACTTATATAAATGAATTGACACATGAGTGCCGGTTAGGCGTGTTTCAGGTGCTACTCAAACCTTCAAGTGCGAGCAATTTGCTAAAATTGTGCACGAGTGCTTAAAGGGCGAGCTTTAAGCACCACACAATTTGCCTGAAACACACTATGCGCACATTTTGCCTAACTTTGCATGAGCTCGCATCAAGTGCTAGGTCTGATAACCTTGATCGATTTCCAACCAAATTTTTATTGTACAATTATTTTTTAAATTTACCCATAATAAATTGATAATATCAAAATTAATAATTAGAAACCGGGCTTTATAGATACTATAATTTTAATATGATGATTATATATCCTTGAAATTTAAAAGTGATATAAATATGTTACATAATTGATTTATTG
>JAODPA010066670.1:17760-33895 GCA_025585075.1 Nepenthes mirabilis
ATAATTTTAAATTTTTTTTTCTAGAAATAAAAAAACATAAAAAACATGCGAATTAAGTTTTTATAACACATAAATTTGTATAGATCATGAAATTTTATCGATATCATTTTAGGATTTCTAAAATCATGAATCAAGTCTCATTTTGGGGTAGAAATTTTGTAAGATATGTTTTAGAAACATTATATTAAAGCCAAATCAAGTAACAAATAAGAAGGAAAATAGATTTGAAACCATAATTTTACAATTTTTTCTTCTTAAGCAATTTTGGGAAAAATCTCACATTCTCCACAAAATTTGAAATTTGAAAGATGAGAAATATTTAAAATTTTAGGATTGAGGTTTAGGTATGATTAATTTATTTTTGATCTTGAAAAAAGAAAAAAAAAAGAATGAATTTGATGAGTGATGCAAGGAACCTGTTGTTTGTGGCTTAGAGAAGTGAAGAGTGAGAGAGGTCTTGGGTAGAGTGTGGAGAGTGTATGGGCTGAAGCTTGGTGGTTAAGTCAATTAAAAAGAAGCATGAATATATCACCCGATATATCAGTATATTTTCTTGGAGCTGTAAATCTTAGTATCAGGAGACCCGATACCTAGATATATTGACCAATATTTGATATATTATCCAATATCTTCAAACTATAGATATATTCTGTTTGGTATTCTATCATTGTCAGTTGAGCAAACACTGCTTATGTGTGTCTATTAAATTGAATGGTAGCTGATTTAGATCTGTAACACTACACTATGAAAGATTGAGTTATTCTATGAGAATTTTTGTACGGTTATGTGTTGGTTTTGTTATTACCCTTCTGTAACACTCTCCCCTTTTATTTGTGAAAGTAAGTTGCATTTATTGTTCGACATCTTTGATGCAGGTTTCTAGATCTATAGGTGACGTATATATGAAACATGCACAGTATAACAGGGAACCTCTAAATGCAAAATTCAGACTTTCTGAACCAATGAACATGCCTGTCTTGACTGCAAATCCATCTATTATTGCACATCTCCTGGAACCCAATGATGCTTTCCTTATTTTTGCTTCTGATGGTCTATGGGAACACTTGAGCAATGAAAAAGCTGTTGAAATTGTCCACATACACCCTCGTGCAGTAAGATTCTGCTTTTACTAATTTCTGTTAGTAATATATTTCTATTTTATTGCATTTTCTGTTTGGTTCCTGTATTCTATAATCGAATCCTTGTAACTGATTTTGTTGTTCAAATTGATGTTTCATAGGGATTGATGATATGATTCCGTTTGTTTAGTTCATTGAGCTGCTTTGGAGTACTGGCAAATGGCAAATTTTGCATTTTTTTTTTAATTTTGACTGTCAGGTTCTCGTGTTAATTAGGATCCATGCTTTAAAACTGACATAAGCTTTGGTTTACAATCAATTCAGATGTTGTTCACACGTATAATTGGTCATTCTTTCTGCTCTCTGACTGCCTACTCTAACTAAAACCGTTGGGGTCATTCTTTCTAATCACTGAAAATGAAAAAATATTTATCAGCTTTTGAATTTTTTCTTTAGCAACTAGATGAGCTTTGTTTCTAGTCATGATTTCAGTTTATTTGGCTTTATTTTTGAAAATCCATTGTCTCAATGATATTTTCACCTTTAGGTCTATGAACTAACACCCAAACGTCATTTCTCATAAATTGGTGTAACATTTCATGTATAGCATTTACCCAACACTCATCAAGAAAGGCTTTCTCAACCCTTTTGGGTTCTATTTGAGAAATATAGCTTATGAAGGCAATTTGGTTCAGCACTCTCCTTAGCGATCTCATCCCTTAGTCAATATCAGCAATGATAAGATCTTTTGGGTGATTTAATTTTACCCTAGATGATGGCTCCTTTTCTTCAACACCTCATTCTCATTCAGTTCAATAGTCTCACAATCCGATTCAATAATTTTCTCATTGATTTCATCACCCTCATTGCTCAACTCCTTTTGAATTTGATCATCTCTCGTTTGGTCATCCACAACCAGGATTTTATGACAGTTTGAGTACGGAGATTATAGACTCTAAATGTCCAGTTAGTTTGAGAGTATCCTAAAAAAAAATTCCACTCTTAGTATCAAACTCTCTTTGATTCTCCTTATCTCTTAGAATTTAGAATGTGCTTCAAAAGACATGGAAGTACTTAACAGTTGGCTTCTTTCTTTTCCACAATTCATAGGGAGTCATCATCTAGAGAGGTCTAAGAAAAAACCAATTAACGATGTGGTAGGGTTGCCTCACCCTATAAATGCATCGGCACTTTCTTGCTTAGCATCATTGCTCTGGCCATTTCCTGAAGAACACAATTGTTCCTTTCAACAATCTCATTTTGTTGTGGTGTAATGGGTGCTAAGAAATCTCCCTTGATTCCTTCATCATTATAGAAGCTTTCAAAACTAGAGTTTTCAAGCTCTTTTCCATAATCACTGCTGATTCTTTCTATATTACATTCCTTTTCATTTTGAAGTTTCCTAAACATCTCTTGGGCAATTTCAAAAGTATCATACTTCTCACGTAACAAAGCTATCCAAGTTAAACAAGTAAAATCATTGACAATAACTAAAATGTAGCGCTTGCCTTCAAGATTCTCGGTTTTAGACAGTCCCAGCATATCCATTTGTTGAGTTCCAGTAGCCCCTTGATATTATGTCCGTGATCTTTTTTGTGCTGTATTAATTTGCTTTCCTAATTGACATGGCCTATAGAATTTTCTCAACACATTTGATTTTTGGAAGGTTATTAACAATCTCTCCCTTGGAGAGTTTGGACAAGTTTTTATAATTTGTGTCCTAATATCCTATGTCAAAGTTCAACTTCATTGACTTTGTTTTAGGACATCCTAGACTAGGCATAGCAGTGACACCATAACGATTATTTGGGGTTCTCAAACCCTCCATGACCATATTTTCATTTGCATCCAAGATCATACATTTATCAACCACAAATTTGACTTCAAATTCCTCATCACAAACTGGCTTATACTCAAGAGATTGACCTTAAAGCCTTCAACATAAAGCACATTTTGGATAATAGGGAGACCTAAAATTTTCTCATTTTGCTTTTCTAAAATTGGTGTTGTGGCACCATCACTAAAAGTAACCACGCCCATATTGTGTTTTTCATAAGATGAAAAAAGAGATTTGTCAGCACCTACATGACGAGAACAATCATTGTCAAGATACCATATAGTTGAATTTTTGGCTTTCAAGGCAATTTGAGCAACACCATAAGTAAACCCACATTTTTTTGGCAAGATCACTTTTCTTGACCTAACCTTGTTTAGACGTATTGAGCTTTTGATTCAAGTTAGTCAATTTCACACTCACCCGTTTGATGTGATTTACAAGACTTTGAACTTGATTTGGTTTATGTGTGGTTTTCTAGGTTGAATTTGGTAGCCGTTTGGGTGAATGTGCCCCTTTTTGCCACATGCATGCCATGTTGAAAAAAATTGATGCTATCTATTTGATTTCGGATGAGTTTTGTTTGGTAGCACCTTATGGGTAGCCTTAGAAAACACATTTGTCTTCTTGTTATCAATTTCCCTTGTGTATGAGACTTGAGTTGCTATGCTCCCTTTATTTGTGGATTATGTGGAACAAATTTTGGTTGTTTTATTAAAATCCTTTCCATGCCCATCAAACTCCAAACCCTTTTTGTTTCCATTAGCTTATCCCAATTGTAACATGTGATCAAGTTTCTTGGTGCTACTCGTGAAGGCTACAAGTTGAGCACAAGAATTTTCAAGGTCATGTTTAAGGGTTCTGATCTTTTCAGTTAAAGGTTTTTCAACCTCTTTAGAATTGTTTAGATTTCTCATCGATTTTTAAAATTCATGCGTGATTTGTTCTTTCTCATTCTCCACTTTACTCAATTTCTTGTTCATGGCTTTTTTTTGTTTTAATTTTTTCAATTGTAGGCTTTCATTAAACAGATTGTCATAAGTCTCTTACAGTCAACAAGCATCATATTCATTCATGTTGGTTCCTAGACCATCACTCATACAAAAGTTGTTAATTTCATATCCTTGAAATTTATTTGTTATGGAAGTGACAAAGACCATGTAATTGACAAGATGATCAGAAAAATTTTTTTCACTCTCACTTTTATTGCTCTTATCATCAGAAAGTTAAGTATTCATTGCCTTGCCCCTATTTTTCAAGAAGTTTGGACACTCAGCTCTAATGTATCCATATCTATGACACTCATAAGACCAAACCCCTTAGGGTTTCTTGTTTTTGAGATTCTTTGAGTCCCTTTTGTCAATATGTCCCCTATTTTAATTTCCTGGTGTCCCCTTATGTTTTAGAGTTTTTCTTGTTACTTGTAAATACTTTCTTAGACTTTTTCATTAATAGGGCTACATCCATATATCCAAAAGATTTCTCATTAGACTCTTTATTGGGATCTTTTCTAAACTTATCCTTTTTGATGTGGGTCAATGAGAGCTTGTAGTTTTGGAGAGATTCTACCAACTCATCTATCTTAATTTGTCCAGGTCTTTGCTCTCTTCTATAGCAGTTACTTTAGGTTTGAATCTCTCTGGGATAGATCTCATCACTTTCCTTACTATATTGCTCTTAGGAAAGATTAAAACTCAAGTTGACAATGTCATGAAGTTCACTTAGAATTCATTAAAGGTTTCATCATTCCTCATCCTCATTTCTATAAATTTTGAGGTTAATAATTGCAGCTTTGAATTTTTTGCGATTCTCGTTCCCTCATGAGTGACTTTAAGAATATGCCAAACTTCTTTAGCTGTCTCACACATACATGCTCATTTATCCGGGGAAATAGCCATGAAAATGGAATTGAGATTGCAACTATTCGAACTGCAATCAACTTATCACAAGGCCACACCATGGTGTGCTTAACAATAGTGACATCGTTTTCCATTTGTGTGGGAGGGGGTTTAGATTCTTTGAGTACTAATTCAGACACGTTCATCCATTGATTTTAAAAAGGCTCTCATTCAAACCTTTTAATACACGTAATTACTCCTATCAAAGAAGGAAGGAGAATTCAAGAGTTGACTCGTGCTCATTTCTAGGATAGGCTCAAGGATCAAGTTTAGGCTTTGATACCACGTGAAATTCTCATGTTTAGACCTTTCATCACCTAGAGGGAGTAAATAGATAATTATTGTGGAATTAAGAAAATATTGCGTGATAACACGTTAGAGATTTTGCTAAATGGTTAAGCATGCAATCAGACTTACACATATAACAAGTAGAAATAAGAAAACAGAAAATAAATCAAAATCTAGTTTTGATGACAGGGAAAAAATTGAAACGGCAAAAACCACTGGGCTTTCACAGCCATGCTAGATGAGAAATCACAATGTGAAGTTTAGCTTACATACCAATAGTTTAGATGTAAAACATACTTCGTGTAACCCCGAGACTTGTGACTCTCTAAAGTAACTATTCAAATCTGCTATCTGGCAGTTGATTCATGACACTCGGATATCTCTTCCATATGAATCTTCCTCTTCTAGCTTCCAAACCTCAGCAGTGATGCACAATCACCAAAACATCCAAATTTAATGATCTAGGACTTTCCCTTGATATAAATACTAAATCCTCTCAAGAAAGCAAGTTCCTAGCATGATGATCAAATCACTCAATTATGGAGAACTTCCTCTGTTTAAATAATTTGAGTCCCTTTTTCTAAGTAACCTTGATCCCTTTCATTCTGTGTGTGCATATATATATAATCAGAATTAGGGTTAAAAATGCGTCGAAAATTTTGACAATCGTGATTGGTGGCACCATCTTCTATAAAGAAGAGCACATGATCGCCTCACAAGCATGAATCAATCTGCTACCCTTGCACTAGCGTGCCTAATGTACGCATCATGTGCAAGACTTGTTAGGCATGTAGGAGTATGCCTTGGCTGTGCATGAGGCTCAGAGATACTACTATTTATGCACGAGCATATATTAGGAACGTGCAAGGAACACTGTTGGACACGCACGTGCATGAAAACGCCATTCCCAGGCACGGAACCAATGCTATGAGCTCATGAGCACTCCTCATGCCCCAATATCTACGGATCTTTGGGTGGATCATTAATCACGTTCAGACTTTATGAGTCCAATAGGATATATGTAATTGAGTGATGGTGTGATTTTCATAGTAGCAATATTCATTACCTTATGAGAACATAAGAATCAGCTGGCCACTAACTTAGTCACGGAAATTGCAAATCACAAAAATCCTAACACAAACAAAGGTATAGAATGTCATTGCTTATGACCTCAATTACCATCTTTGTCTCTTGGATCATGTGGGGCAGCTAGCAACACTCTTTATTCAAACAATGCCTAGGGTTCTGCCTTCTCTTCTCATAAGGTAGAGAGAACCAAACAAAATGGGGATGCATAATGGTGGACCTCTGGTGGAAGAGGGCGGCCTTACTAGTCATTCTTTAGTCATTCTTTCCAGGGGAGATGCCAGTAGGCCTTTTTGGCTTGTTGTTAGGGTGTTCTGTTACGGCCTTCTGTTTGGGTGTTCTATGAGTTAGAGTGGATTTGTGTTTTGTTTCTTATTGATTTGGATTTCATCAAGTGGAAGTTTGATCTGGGTAACTGTTAAGTCATCAGTGGAGTCTGATTGGGCAGCGGGGTGGCTAGCATGTTCAGGGGTGGATGGTGTGTGAGGTTTGGTGGTGATGGGATGTGTGGCTCATGGAGATCGGGTGGGCCCTAGTTATGTGATTGTTGTATCTGTGATTATGAGGGTGCTAAGATGGACAGTAGCCGGCTGTGCACACTAAATAAGGGCTATGGTAAGCAGTGCAGGAAAGTTTGGATATGATACTAATTGATGCAAGACCAAGTCCTAGAACTTGGTTACTCCAACAAAACAAATTCTTTTCCAATATATAAGTCTGTTGTTTGTTCAAACCAACCCCCTAAGGCTCTGTCCTCTTGGTAAATAATGCTAAAATCTAAAATGTGATAAATGTTTAAGAGATGCTTGAAATTTAAGAGAGATCTTTTTGTGTTGAAAATTTTAGAGATGAGAGGAAAAAGTGGGTTCTGAAAGAAGTCTAAAATGTTCATTGTACTGATTATTTAAGAGGAAAGAAAAGAACTTAGACTGCTGAAGTGAGTATTGAAATATTAAGCTGGACAAGGGAACGTAACCTAAATCAATAGAAACTCAATAATTAAAATGCTGCCCAATATTACATCTCCTACCTTTCCTGTAACGAATGAATGTTTGTTTCTTTTAAATAAATCAATAGGGCCCGTGCAGTAATTTATGTTCAACTTGTGGGGTTTTGGGTTGGATTCATATTGATTTTAGAACTCATGAAGATAATTGTCTCCATTTGAGACAGTGATTTTAGGTTGATCTGTGTTATATGGTAACAGGTTCCAGTATTGTACATTGGTGAGAGAGGCAAAAGAGTAGGAATTGTGGGGAGCAAGAGTCTGAACATTTGTGGTGGTGCTGTAGATGTAGTGACCAAATTTTCCTACTATATGAGGTACATAAAAACAGAAGGGAGGCTGAAGTCTTATTGACATTTTTTTTCTGTTTCTGTTTCTGGTTCTCAACAAAAGTGAACATTATGGCCATGCAAGAAGATACTAGACACCAATATTTCCCTAGAAAATGTGGACTAGGAACACATGGAAGTTTGATTAGCAACATCCTGGGATAAGGGGCAATAAGTGACTTGATGGCACCTTTGGTCTATCTATAATGGTGATAGTTGAAGGTAGGATGGTATATAGTAGATTATAATGGAAAATAATATTGGCATGAATTTGGAACCCACAGGCTATTGGTTTCTAAAATAATTGAAAAATACTCAAGGTTGTTGTGTGGTATTTTTCAGTACAGCGGCATGCACACAATGAATATTTTTTAGATTAATTGATTTCAGAATATCTTTCTTGATCTTTTGTGGATTACTCAAGGAAGGAACGTTAACATTCTGAGGAATTTGTTACGGCTATTCAGCCCTTTGCTTGCCCTCTCTAGCGCCTGAAAAGACCTAAGGAAAAATGAAACAAAATTTCTCCTTAAATCACAACAGGTGGGTCTCTGTTGCAGCTTTCGTCTTTCTTTATCCATATCTACGTGTGCTGAAAATGCAAATGCATTCTCATGGATGCATTTGTTTATTACGTCAGCATCACTGTGCTAGTCTTAGGTGCTGGCTACATATCTGCTTACAATTCCAACCAACTTAGAGACCACCATCCCAATTTCCAACTGCTTCATTATTGGCAGGTGTGCGTCACAGGGTTTTAACAACCTAGTCATTAGCAGCATACAAAATATCTTGAAGAAGACATCCATGGTATTGGTAGAATATATTTATCTATTGTCATAGAACCACACCCGCCCCACCTTTAAACAAAAAAAAAAACTCACGAGGTGTCTTGCCTGATCTGATTGTTTTGTTCCTGAAACAAAACCACTTTGATTTGAAGATGAAATCCTAGATCAGTTCTCATTGGGTACTCATATGGTAAAGTTTCGCTTTATATTCAGAGAAAAACTGGTTCAGAGAAGAAATAAGGACCCACAAATAATATATGGGGTCAGTCTGTTTTTCCTTTCTCTACATCTTTGACCAATTTTTTTTTTAATTACATAGAATTTTCCCATATATGTGAATTCTTTTTCAAGCATCCTACATGATATATCCACCGGTCTACGTTAAATTTAGCCAAACAAGTTTTCTGATTATTGCCTTCTTCCACTTGTTATGTTCATAATATGGACACTATTGGAATTCGGACTCTGCTTCAGAAAAAGCCCTATGACTTTGGACCTGAATCACTGATCCTTCTGATGCCATGTGAAAATATATGAAGAGGAAACTAAAAATTGACTCTTTCTTTTTCTTAAGCAGTTTATGACGTTAATTTTTATGGATGGGGAATCAAGGTCAACTTAGTGCTAGTCACTTGCTCAGTCCAGTGGCCTGAATTGGATCTCTACCATTTTAACTTTCCCATGTTATCTACCAAAATATTGAAATTTATAAGGAAAATGTGATGCTGAGGCTTTAATGTGGATTGAACCATGTACTAAATTTATTTATGTTTTGGAACTTGCTTTTTGAATTTGATATATAATTGTCAAAAAGTTGATCTAGTTACTATTTGGCTGACAAGCATCTATGAATACAGGGAAGCGCCAAGCGTCTAGTTAAAGCTGCACTCCAAGAAGCTGCGAGAAAAAGAGAGATGCGATATTCAGATCTTCGAAAAATTGACGGAAAAGTCAGGCGTCATTTCCATGATGATATTACTGTTATTGTATTGTTCCTAAATCATGATCTTATGTCGAAAGGCGTGGGGCAGGACCCTCCACTTTCCATCCGAAGTGCTTTGGATCACCGCTTATTGTGAAATTTTGACATATGGAAGCTTCCATCAATTTTGGTTGGTACCCAGACGACTAGATCCCAGGATTGCTTGTACGACAGATTTCCAAGGTTTATTGGCAGCTTCAACAAAACAATTTTATTCTGTCAATTCTGACTCTAACAAGAAAAATGCTGGCATTGCTGAAGGTGTCCCCCGTTTCCGCGAAAAACTGTGTTCATGTTGTCATGATGAAATGTGAATGTGTGCCATACTTGTTGGCTCTTTTATTGCAGTTCCTTGGGTAAGGGCTGGAGGCTGGTAAAAAGACCACAGGCGCCATTTAATATCACTGTATCTCTTTGCAGACACGGTCGGTTGCCAGAAATGTAGCAATATTCTGGGAACGAAATGCTGCAAATAGCATGCACGTCATATGAAACTGAAATCAAACAAGAACAAACTTTACAGCCAACAATACTCCCACAAATCACTCAAAAGCACCAACAATACTGACAGACCATAAAACGAAGCTACTCTGTCCTAGTGACTTCGGGCCTATTTATCTGCTGAGGATATCCTTCATGCGGGCATCGGTTAGTATTGGTTTAGAGTTTTGTTATACTGGCTGCAATTAATTGTTTCTATTGACTCTGTGACAATCTTCCGACAATGTTAGGCCGACTCACTTCGACCAACAATTTCCACGGCTCAGCCTCTTTTTTTAACTTCCCTAGCCGCGTGCAAAACAACAGTAACATAACAACTCAATGGCACATTGTCACCACCGAGCAACTCTGGAGTGTGACACTTAATGCAGACTTCTTATTTTTCACAAAACCTTCAAAATAAATTACACGACTTTGGATTTATTGCAACATTTTATGAATCTTACAATGAAATTACAAAATATCCTCAAAAGAAAACTCAATTAAGAATTTATCAATTTGTGATCTAAATTATGAGTTCTCTGTCACCTAAAACCTTCGAGCTAGATGTAACTCCTACTATACCGGGGATATGAAACAAGGAGAGTGAGTCAAATATTTAATAAATAAAATTATGATTCAAGAATAAATATATAAACTAAACATAAGTGCATATGTAATTCAAATATATTACAATAGAAAAAAATTTTCAAGCTATATTCCAGAATTAATATACTTCCACCTTCCCATTGGCAGGGATTAAAACAACATATACTATTGCCCATATATATTTACGGTTGGATATTGTTGCGTTCTCGGATCCCATTCATGTTACAGATGGAGATTCAAAGAGTCCTCAGACCTTTCCACCATATATACGAATCTAGACCCATGCAACACAAAGCACTAAGACGTTCCTTTTCGGTTAGAGGAAGTGATTTTATGAATGCGGATATAAAGTTCAGAGAGAGAGAGAAGACAGTAGCACATAATATTTTTACATAAAAAACCCTTTCTTGAATGAGAGGGAAAAGCACGGGACTCTTGGTCCAAGAATGATTTCACTATTGTGATTTTTATTACAAGTAGCTCAAGTTTACAAAGAGTGAGAATAGAGAGCAAAATGGCATCCTACTTTTAGTTCTCTTCTTGCATACACACTATTGCCTCCTTTTCTTGAAGTTTGACTATGTATATATATTTGACGGCTTCCACCAACCCAACATGGAGTTTGTGTGCGTGGGAATACCTGCCACCAACTCTACAAAACCTACTACATCATCCTATAAAATCTACTAATTTTGAAAGTCAATTGGTCCTCTTAAGGCGCACGTGCTTTCCAAAAGTCATTGTCTTCCTTGAGAGGTCACCTTCGTTCCTTCTTGCAGTCTGACGGAGTCAGCTACCAACTTCTAACACGCCGACTTTGCAGAATTAACAGAGTCTTCAACTGTTACCATGAGTCTTTGGGCCTTAATAGACTCCACGACCATTATGCCCCTTGGGCCGAGTCGGCCATTTGGGCTTGCTAGGCCTCCATGGTATAAGGGCCCAACTCATAAAAAAGGGTATTCCATCTGGGCCCTGGATATTAGTACAATCACTAGCCCTCCTATCAAAAGGTTTGAAAACTTTGACCTTTTGGCATGTCTATTAGTCACAAAAATATCTTGCGTGTCATTTGAGGGTATCCTCCACCGGAAATCCGCTCGTGCCTTTGTCCTACGTTCACTGTTTAGTAGTAATTTGATATTGGCACATGTTCCTTTTTTTCCCATAACTATCCGAGGACATTATTGAGAACAAAATTCTGAAGACAGTTCTAAGACCAACAGTCTGATCAAAAAGCCCAAGGATTCTTTGAAGCCATTAGTCTAGTCCAAATGTCTGAGATTTCCTTTTTTGTCCGTGGCTGAACATTCTCTTTCCCAAGCACAAACTCTTCAAGTGTCTGCGGACTTTTAATCAAATGGCTTTATGAGAACCCAACTGACGAAGCAATTATAGTCCGACGATTGAAAAAAAAGTGCCGGAGGATATTACCAGGATCAATGGCTTGACCAGATGTTGTCGTGGACTCTCTCCTCAAGTCTGAGGTGTTGGCCTAGGTCGTCAATTAACACATTAAATGCGCATTAATTGCTGCCTTGGGAAGAGAAGGGCCATCACTGCCTCCAACCTCTGGGGAGTCGACATGTGGCTAGTCAATTAATGAGGCACGCTTTTTGAATTTCCTAGCCATTTAAGTTATTCTTTCCTTTTCCATTTCATTTGTGCATCTTAGAATTCTAAGTGTTATTTGCCAAAGCTCTTTGCAATTTTCACACTCTTCTTGGCAATCTCATTTTTCTTCTTTGTGTCTCCAAATTTTTCAATGGAAACTGGAGTCAAGAATATTACTTCCACACTTTTCCTTGAGAACTTTGAGGCCATTAAGGGAGATACAACATTTTGAGTTCGATGGCCATGGTAGTTCCTAACATTGATGAGATGGCTTCATCATCGTTTATGAAGTCTATCTTAAAGGTGGTCTTCGATATCCTATAGCCCTGGAGTTCTTCAAGATTATGAGGGACCTCGAAGTCCTTGTGGCCAGACTCCAGCCCAATGCCATCAGGTATCTTATCTCTCTTTGCGTTTTCGCTCGCAACCACAAGAAAATTTTCGATATTATGGCATTGAAGATTATCTTGAGGTTCATTCACGAGCAAGACTAGATTATAATTTCTCATCAACCGAAATTCATCACCATTAGTGGTGGCAATCCTGATTCCACCAAATATTGGCAGGATAAGTTCTTTTTCCTTATTGTCCATCCTCACTAGGCCATTCCTAATGAGTGGGGGAATGTGGAGCCCAATCTATGTAAGGATGCCACGACCGGTGTGAAGGAAGCGGTGAAGGACTTTACAGACTTGCTGTTGTCCAACCCGAGCTCCTTCAATGAGAACAAGAAGAATAGATGGCTGATGTTTGAGAACTTGGAGAAAGAAAAGTGGGAGCATCAGCTCGAGGTCTCTGGCGTCCCTTCTGTTCCTTCAAATAAGAAGCTGAAGAAGAAGCGAAAGGCTCTGAGGATTGAGGAGCTGTCCAAGCGAACAAAGAAAAGCAGTCAGGCTAAAAGTTCAAAACGTCCGACGGTGATTGTTGAGTTCTCCTCCTTGTCCGATGATGACGCGGCCACAATTGAGCGGCTGGTGAGGAAAAGGAGGACGGTTCGAGGCACTGAAGACGTCAGACCTTCAGTTGCCGCTGAGCCTACTGAGCAGCCTTCTGAGGCCGTGTGCCTGTCCGTGAAGCCACCTGTTGTCCCTCCTCTTCTTTACGAGTCTATGCCTGATATTCATTTCATTTTTACTGGAGAGGCCCTGGATTGGATGGACAATCCATCAAAGGACATTGTCGAGGGAAAGGCAGAGGAGGAGACTGAGGCAACTCAGGTCGAGGAAGTAACGATGATAACTATGATAACGATTACTGAGGCTGAGCAAAGCTGTGCCACAGAGTTGCTCACAGCAGAGACTCAAGAGCTCCATTGCCTTGCAATCCAAATTTATAGTCCGATTAGGATTTTGCCTAAGGCCTATGAGGAGGTCCTAGTCGAGGACGTTGTAGGGACTTCACATGTTGTTGAAGAGGAGATTGGGGCTGCGGATCATTTTGAAGAGGCTGAGCCCTTAATCTTTGATTTTGGTAAAGTTGCCCCTACGTCTGAGTCCAGGATTGAGGTTTCTGTGGTCGAGGAGGCAGTTGCTACGGAGCTAGTCAAGTCCAAAGCCCCCAGAGAGGAGAGTTCAACTAAGAGCTTTTTCGTCTCTAAGATACTTCTCTTCCCTTCCTCAAGATCTTCGTTCTCTTCCGTTCGTGCCTTAATGAACTGTTTTCCCTTTGCAATTTCGTGAGCTGGCTGACCGTCTTGATTTGGTTATTAGCGACGCCGCCCAAACTTGCGCTGAGTTGGAGACCCTTAGGGCTTCAGGGGAGCGCGTCAAAAGTCTTGAGTTTGAGCTTGCTAAAACCAAGAGTATAATTTCTTTTCTTAAGGATTCGCTAAGGGTCAAAGAACAGCAGCACGCCTCCCTGGAAGAATCTCTAAGGGCCCAGGAGCAACTGAATGTCTCTCTCCGAGGTAGGAATCTCTAGTTGGAGGAGGAGCTCAGGACCTCGCTGAAACCCGAGGACATCGGATCGGCTCTGGATCTCAAGTACTAGGATGCCATCAAGATGTGCCGTTGCATAATGAAGACATTGCTCCTGAGGTTTCCTACTGGTCTGTTCGATCCGAGGAATGCCAACGCTCAACGTAGGGTTGATCTAGGTGGTCTCCTAAGACGAGGTGGAACTCCTGCCCTTCTCAACCAAGACCTTTCAACCAACTTGAATATTCCAAGTAGCCAAAACCTTAGAAGCAGCCAAGAGCTTCGGAGTAGTGTTGTGTATATATATATATATATTTTTATTGTACATTCTTATTGTAAATTCAATATATGAATAAAATTCATCTTTGGTGCAATCTTTCTCCTTTTCCTTAGATTGTTTATATGCTTGGTTCTTTATTAAACTCTATCCTTAGGAAATTTTATTCTTTATGAGCCAAGCATCCAAACCTTTTGACCATCATTGGCTGAAGATGCTATATCTAGGGTCTTCACATTCTTACTTTTTTAAACCCCCTAAGTTTTTAACTTCAGCCTCTTGTGGGCTACTTGGCGTCGTTGCCAAGTTTTTGAATTTGACTTCAATGAGCCACTCGGATTTTGCTGAGTTTTTTGAGTACGACTTCTAATGGGCCACTCGGACTTTATTGAGGTCTTTGAGTCCAACTTCAATGAACCGCTCTTACTTTGTCGAGTTTCTTTGACAAATGAAAGGGATTCTTTCACTTGACTTAGAAGCAGCCTAGGTTTTGTAGATTTATGAAATGATATGTAAACACTCAATTGAATGCAAAATAGCGAATAAACAAGAGGAACTTTATTATATTAACAAAACATGGTACAAGCACTTCACATGATGCATTTGACCCTACCTAGTCGCTTATACATTTATTGATAGTATTTTTTCAAGTAAGAGGCATTCCATGTTCGAGGGACAAGTCTGTCTTCTTGGGTATGCAACGTGTAGGCCCCATATCGAAGGATGACTAAGACCAGGAATGGCCCTGCCCAGTTTGGGAAAAGCTTATTCCGGCCGGTATTCTTATCCATGGCCTCGATGCTCCACAGTAATAAGTTCCCTACTTCGAACTGTCATCCATTCACCTTCTTATTATAGTATCTTGCAACTCTCTGTTGGTATGTCATTGTCTGCAACCTTGCCAGGTCTCGTGCTTTCTCAAGCATGTCAAGATTTTTCTGAAATTTCTAAGCATACTTACCCGAGTTGAAGCACTCGACCCGAAGACTAGTGTAAGGTACTAATTTTCAAGATATGATTAATATGGGTGGTGAGGTTCCGAATTTTAAGATGTAGTAATTGGAAAATGATTAAGTTAAAATCAGTGAATTGAGGTCAAAGGGTACGGAAGGAATCATATTAAAAAGCTCAAAGATCCAAAATTGGCAAAATTGGAAACTAAAGTTGTAAACCGTAAAATGTTAATCCGAAAATAAGATTATGAGTTTTAAATTATGTTAATCTTGAGTTATTAAGCCTATATAATCAAAATTAGAGTCCAAGGACGTGAAGAATTGAGTTAGAAGGGTTAAAATGGGTTTCGAACAGCAAAAATGCGAAATAGGCTTGATGCAGGCATGACGTGGGCCTGACTAGCGCCCGAGGCGCCATTCAGGCATGAAGAATAGAATAAGAGTGCCCGAGGAGCACTCGATGGGCGCTCAAGCGGCGGCTCTTTGGGCCTCTCGGTGTCCGATTAGTGCTCGAGCACGCATTGAGTGCCAGCATGCGTAAAAGCCACGTTTGAGTTCTTTTTAACTGTTGGCCATGCGGTTTAGGGGAACGCACGGGAAAGAGAGAGGAAGACTGAGAGAGGGCGTGGAGAGGAGAGAGAAACAGAGCAAACGAAAGCTCTTGGATCTGATTCCAGCATGGAGCGAGTTGGAGAAATCATAAATCGGGTTGAGGCTAGTGCACCCATACCCTTTTCTTCTGTTTTCTTTGATTTTCGTTTGATCTCCTTTAAATATTATTATCCCGATACTCAACCCATACATGTATATGTGATGCCCATAGCTTAATCATGCATATATATGAATTTCGTGTCCAAATTTGATGATTTATGCCAATTTTCGCATATAAGCTTAATCATGCATATATACTTCGATTATCACCAAGTTAATATTTTAATTTTTATTTAATATTTTTTAAATTATAAATCAGTTACGAAATTAGTTTTGTATAGA
>JAODPA010066671.1:0-10842 GCA_025585075.1 Nepenthes mirabilis
TTATCAAAATGAATCAAAAAAGAATTCAAATATTACAGATAAGGCATGGATAATACTAGATAATGCCATTACATGATCCCTCTTCTCTACAGGGTCTAATCTTAGAACTTCAAATAGATCTTAGTTTGCAACATTTGAGAGTCATTTTCCTATCTTTGAAGTTAAGTCATCCCTCGATGTGCGACAACACCACTCCCCATGTCTTGACAAACTATTGGAGATATCACTAGATAGCTGCCTTTCTTAGGCAGCCTTTTTGTTCCTTGACCTCCTTCAACAAGTTGACGCTAACGGTGGTTGAGTTATGGATTGTTGAGTTGATTTCAAATCGGCCGCAAAGGGACTTAAGCATCATAGGCATGCCCTGTGTTAGAACAACCATTATACCCATCTCCAAATTTGCATGAAAGTGTGCACTATTACGGGTCATGTTATCTCATTGAACATCTTCAACGGGAACATCCTGTAAAATGTGTCTAGAATGCACATGTAACCTAGTATTTTACCTTGATGCTGGTGTCCTAGTGGATTTCTTGGGATTTTCATCATGAAATTATATTTTCAAGAGACAAGTTTCTTAACCTGTTTCCCATTAATGGTATTGTGATGCTTATTATGAATCATGATTTGACTGGAAGAAGTTTCGAAACGGACTCCTAAATCTCATAATTTGAATCTTGTACATTACAAATTAAAATAAGAGCTTAAAGAAATAAGATTGGATCCTTAAATTATCATCTAACATTTAAATTAGTAAAATTCTAGTCAAACTAGAAATATGAGAATTAAAAGATAGGGAAAAAGGCTTCTCTAGAAAAGTGCTCTGAGCCTTTAGATCTTTAATAGAGTAGATTATTTGAAATATAAGTTCTTGAACTTAGAGTTGATAAATTGCTAATGATTATATAGCTTTTGATATCCTTTATATGTTAAAGATTATGTATTTATAGAGGTAATAACCTTCCCAATGACTTGTTGAACAATCTCCCATGGAGCAACTGATTGTTCTCATTTTAAGAAGTCATAGACAGTTATTCGGTAGGTTGTTTCCTTACGAGGAGTTACTTTTTTTTTATAAGAAACTATTCTGCTTTTCAATAACTAATATTAATTATTTTGTAGACGGTTATCCTTATGGATTATTAAATGTTTATTTTTTGATGCCACTTATATTTAAGTGTCATTTTCTGATAATGATACTCTGCACAATTTTTCAGAAGATCGTGGTTTACGTGACCCCCATTTGGCTAGCATCATGGCACCCGCATGTTAGCTGGTAATAAATGTTGGATTGACAATCATATCTTCCCTGTCTGTCTCGCTCGTTATAATAATACTCCAATTAAATCAGTATTCTTCCATCTGTGATGAAGAGAGCTGCCACTTTTTTTAGAGCTTTCTTGTTGATCAATTGCCTGATGATCTGCCTAGCGATTCTCAAAATACCTTTATTTTGTGGGTGCTCCAATATAATATCCCGCAGCCCGAAAACCAGCAACATTTTGGGGGTCCTAACCGACGCCCCGGTTTGTCCCCTTTCACTTTTACGCTGGACCTAACAAATATCTTGAAAATTAAATAACTGTTAAAATGCATTACTTTCATAGTCGCTGTCTTAAATTGAAATGAAAATAGAAGAGGCTGCAGTGGGATTACATGATTGAATTCGAGCATTTAGTGTTAAAAATATAAAAGATAGAAGTTCGTTCTGAATTTGCAAGAGTTTGTGTCCGGAGAAATCATTTTTCTAATTTGGATTAATTTTAGGAGGAAGACACTCCTTAACGCAAAAATTGGGCTTCATTTATTATTTACTGATTTTTTTTTCCCCCGCAATTTGTATTCTACGAAATGCTCCGGCATCCATTCACAAGACCGAAACAGCACAGAAAAACAAGACAACTCCGTTTAATAAACTTCACTTCCGAGCCTCGTTCAACTCCACTCCAAGTCTGGAGGGGGCACAGTGGTCCGTAGCGATAAATGACCAGAAAAAAAGACAGAGAATCATGTGGTTCGGCAATTTCCACATTACAACCAGCACAGCTCCAACATCACCAATCAAAAGCAACACAACGAAGAGCCGGAACTGATCCTGTCAGCGCGCCGAGATTTTGGTTCCTATCACCACACATCAGATTCCCTAATCGAACTCCTGCTTGCTTTTACTCTTTTTCATCTTTGCTTTAAATCGCGACTTGGCTACAAGTGTCTGCACTGTGTTCTCAAAATTCCCAACCGCCATTAAAATAAGTAGGATCCCACAAAAAATGACCTGCCAAGCAGTTCTCGCAGATAATTATTTATTCACAGGGATCATAGGTCTCAGCACTGTCACTACCACCAACGCCGCGACAAAAAAGCACAAAAATGCTGCCATACCTGCCACTCAGAGACGACTCCAACAAATGCGGTCTGGAGAAGCAGCAATCCGACATATGCCTCGAAACCCTGACACAATTCTTCAACACATGAGTAATGACAACCATGATTAGTCCACATTCTTTGTTTAACATAACAAAAGGTCAGCTCAGGTGTCCGTAGATCATGCTTGTGCCCATTACTCATGTATCAGCGGTTACACAGTGCCATCAACTTATTGAATAGCCTATAGCGTGTCTGAAATGAAACGAGAAAGATGGCTTGCTACACAGATTTCTATTTTCTACTCCTCGGCTATGCAGGCAATTTCTCAACAATGAAGTTCCAAACTTCCTTGCATCACTGCACCCTTTTTTCTTCTATAAAGTGCTGTAGCATGGCATGAAAGCCAAACAAAATAGTACATAACTATTTATTAAATGGTACTGTAGCATGATATGCAAGCAAAACAGAGAGCATAAAACTACTATAAATACATGGATTCCCTCATTTGTAGTGGTTAATCGGTGAGAGCTAGAGATGTCAAGAAAGCAGATTTCCCCCAACCAGTATCCAATATAATACCTGCAGAATGAAAAGTATAGGACATAACAGCCATAATTGCCCATCAACTCCAGCAGTTTCTCCCCAGACAACATCCATCCTCTTTGCCTGAGATCATCATTCAATATAGGTTGATACTTGATAGTGTAAGCAGAGGCATTTGAAGCTCATATAACAATCTTAATTCTCTAGTATCAGGACAGGAGGCATGTGCACAGCAATCTTTAAGCATGGTCCACCATATAACAATCCACTTCTATAGACATCTTTTTCAGGGTCTCACAGATTTTAATTACCCAGAATGATCTACCACTTAATCGAAATATTTTATCACCGCTGAACTCTTCTCAGAAGTAAAGCTCTTTTTACCAACATTTAAAACAAACCACCCATACTAGTCAGCACGGAAAATCACACAAAAACCTATTCTACTGCTTCACATCATACATCATGTAAAGTATAGGCATTTAGCAGATAAGTCAATCTTACTTTCTACAGTTACGTATTAGGAAGAATAAGCAACAGTCTTTACTTGGATTTTACAAAACCTGGCATGATAAACCACGTAACTGACTATTATAAATATCTTTCTGCCATTCTAATACTTTGGAGTACCCTGTATCATTTCACCATGTGATTTGCCATCAATAACAAGTGGAACATCAAACAAGAGGGCAAATGTAGAGAATGAATTTATAAAATAGGAGGATGACAGATACCCAAGAAAAAAGGATTATATGAGACAATCTATTAGACCCTCAGAGCAGGGATTTTCCCCTTTGACCTTTAGTAAAATCTATGACCAGTACAGGTTGTAACTTGTAACCATAGACAATCTATTAGACCCTTAGAGCAGGGATTTTCCCCTTTGACCTTTAGTAAAATCTATGACCAGTACAGGTTGTAACTTGTAACCATATATTTCTGCTTTGGATCTGGAAAATGATTTAAAGAAAATTAAGCAAATGCTGATTCCAGAAGCAGTCATTTCTTCTGATGCTAGTAATAATTGGAACTTTCCAACAAAGAAACTAGTAGCTAAGAATCCTCCAAGGACACACCCAAGAAGACTAATCATTGTGCTCACCAATGGTGCTATGAAAGCAAAACTAGAAACTGTATATAAACCATTGCAGCAGAATAATTAGTTTCCACATTTTCACTTGAAGAAGTGGACATGATGGCCAGCGTTTGAGCCTTTTCACTAACCTCCAAGAATCCATCACAGGACCATTGCAGCAGAATAATTAGTTTCCACATTTTCACTTGAAGAAGTGGACATGATGGCCAGCGTTTGAGCCTTTTCACTAACCTCCAAGAATCCATCACAGGAGATGTTATAGCATCATGAAGAAGTTGGATATGAATCCAGCATTCCTCCCTGCAATTTCTTGAATGGAGATCCCAAATTTCTAAGAAGATTCGCTCTAATCTCTGAGCTATGACTTCTCAGTTGAGAGGGAACCTTATCCTCTCACATGCACTATATTCTTCACAGTGAAATTCCTAAAAGCAATTAATTTTGTGACTTACACAATAATTTAAGAAAACAGAAAAACTGAAGGTGATGAAATTCATAAAGATACAATAGCAAAAAATTGGAGATGTGTCAGAGACTCGGAAATATTGTGATTGCCAAACACCTCTACCTTTAAAAGGAGAATTTTACAAGACAATGATAACATCAAACCATGTTATATGCAATAACACATGCAACAGAAGGTAAAGCTGCTAAAATGAGAATGTTAAGATTGTTTAGAATGTAATGTTGAAGGATAGAGAAGGTTGTTCAAGATTATTTGAACACTAAAGGTTTGAAATGAAAGTCTAGTCCAGACAACGTTCAATGAAACAGAAAGATCTGATTCGAAGTAAAAAGTACTGGGGAAGGGAAGATCTAGGAAGATTTGGGGGTAAGGTTGTAAAAAGGGTTTTCCAAATAACTAACTTCCTTTCATAGGAATGAAAAGGAGTACATGACAAAGGGCTCATTTGACCTTTTTCCTTTTATTTTAGGAATTTCATCATTGAAATCAATATCTCATCCTATTTTGCATAGATTTGATTTGTTCGACAACAAATTATGTCATATCTACATATCATTTGAATTTGATTTAGTTTGTAGGGAAGTTGGAATTCACAGAAAAACTGTAAAAATCATGAAAAAAAGGAACAAAATTTATTCACTATTATAAAATCAAAACCAAAAGAAATCTATTACCATGGAATTTTGAAACATTCAAACATCTCAAAGATAGACTAGGAGGTAAGAATTTGTACAAAAACTAGAATATTGAATTGACAGAAGGGGTTGGCAAAAGCTTGAACTTAATTCCATTGTTGATGAATTTAAGTAGGCCTAGAGTAATTCACTAAGGTCTTGATCAAAATAAAACTAAAAATACACCTAAATAAATAACAAAATATACATATGACACCAAATTAAGACACTTTTTTTACTAGTTGCCTACCACTTATATCGTACCACATAACATTGGCAAGATAGCACGCCTTTGTAATTGTATCTTAAACACTTCAATAACTGAGAAGCATTATATTTGTAAGAATCATCAGCAAAAGATTGATAACAAATTGTTGCAGATTGTGTTGTATTAACTGTAACTGTACATGAAACAACAAAAATGCACCACAATAAAGTGATGGCAACTAATAGAGTAGAACAGGACCTTTCCAAGTGCAATGCGGGTGTACAGTCTCTGTCGCTGATATCGATTCTGCAATAGCATTGCAACTCCTTGCATCATAGCCCATTGTAGAAAAAGTTCAACTCCTCTCTGCATAAAATTTGATAATTTACCATAGCAAACACTAAATTTAGCAAGAGATGCCACGCATCACATCTTATGATGCTAGTGCTACCAACCAAAAGGCTATTGTAGGGTGGTAAACCGGCTTTTACATAAAACTCTAGGCAAGTGCTTTTTGGTGTAGAGTTAATATAGGGAAGGAAATTTTGACAAGAAATGAATTTCAAATAGTATTTAAGCAAGTGGGTCAGTATCAACCCCTCAGCAAAGATAAAGGTCAATTAATATTCTTCATTTATACCAGAGTACAATTTTAAAGCACTCACCCACAGGGAATCATACAGTTCCCAGTCCCACAATCCAATCCAAGTCAGCTAATAGAAAACTAGTAAAAGGCAAACTCATGTTTCTAAAATCAGGTAGGACATGTAAAGATAATAGATTCTAGATCAAAAACACAAACAGTCTGGTACATATAACGATACCATCAGATTTAGCTTAGCTTGTCAATTGCTTGTATTGGAAAAATTCAATTCCCACACACATGTAACAAAAGTAAAGCCAAGGCAAATCAAACATACAAAACAGCACATCAAATTCTAACAGGGTTCAAGTCACATGGCAACTACATGGATGAGAAGTAAACTAACATCAAGAAAAAATAGTTTTTAGAAGAGTTCTCACTCATATCCCTCCTATTTATTTAACCCTACCTCACCAACACTTGCTTGGTGCATTCCATTTTGCACACAAGTCCCAAAATGGTCATCATCATCGGTTTCCTTCAAACAATTCAACTCTTCCTCATAACTCCTGAACTTACTACGCAAATTTATAATGCAATAGTTTTACACAAACTAGGATACTCGCAAAATTGATGCACAAGAAAAAAATCCCAATTGCAATAGAAATAACTTCCAATTTCGTTCTTTCCTTTTTCTTAATATTTTGCCACATGTTCACTATATAATTTTCTAAACCTAAGCAATTTGAATATCAGATATTGTTGTTACAATGATGTGTCAAGCGCATAACAAAAACACAGATAAAATCACAAAAATATCAAGTAGCAACTACAAAAAACTTAGTGACACTTTACTGACTGATTCGATGTATAGCAGAGCTATTTCTTCAGTGGGTACTAATAAAAATACCAACATAAAAGACAGCAAGGAACCAAGGAAAGTAAAAATAAAATGAAACAACATAAAAAAGGACACCAGTGAAATCACACAAGTGCAAGCACAAACCCAATAAAAGACAAGCACTGAACCTGCTTTTCCACACAGTTTGGCTGCCCTTTGATTTCCCACGTAAGACTCACAAGTGCCATTGCCATAGCACAGTAGTGATGATATATCCACCTGCAACACACAAAATGAAGACATTTATTTCCCTACTCCATTATGAACATACAGAAAAGAAAAAAAAAGATCTGGTTCAAATGTCTCATCTACAAATAAGTTTCAGAACATGGAAAAAAAACTTCCATATTTCTCTAACAAAAAATAAATATTCTATTAACAGGACAACAAAGGAGCATCGTACAAGTAAAATGCAACAAGAGACAAACTATAGACCACAATGGAATGGCTAGGCAACCCATGTAATAAATTTAAAATGACTGCAACAAGGAGAAATCAACAACATACAAGGAGCTAACAAAATCTAAGTCCCCCAGAACAGAGAGAAGCTATAAAATCTTTAAAGTACCGACAGATAGGCAACTCGAAGAAAATAGATGTTAATTGGGATGACACATGCCCTTCTACAACCCTTGTTGCCCAACCTATGAGCAGTCAGCTAATGCGTTCCAAACTGGAATTCCACATTTATAGAGTCAGAGACTGTATATTTTACTACATGAGTGCTGATATGAGTGGAAGATGCCTAATTTGGCTTTCTAAAGCATTGCAATCACATGGAAAAGGAGGCTTCTAAACCAACTGCCACAAAGCCAAAGGCTTCGATCAAGTACCTATCCTTCAATCCACTCTTCAACGAGAATAGAATCTGTTTCATGTTGAAGAATTTGCTTGATATAGTGCCAGTGCAACCATCTTATTCCAATCAGGACTACAACAAAATACCATGATTCACAGTTCTAACAATGGTTGAACAAAATATCTAAGGATTGCTCATCCTTCTCACATAAACTACTTCCATAAAAAGCATATTCCCCTATGCTCTCAAAAAAATCTCAGGAAAGAGATCTTGCTTAAAGCAGTTGGCCATGCAAATAATTTCACCTGAAAGGATATTTTGCAGTGGCTCCTTATCTCCTAGTATGAAAAAATTCTCACCCATCCATTTTATTGAGTCTTTCCAATAAAGGAGATTTTCTAGAGTGATTCAAGTTGCAAAGCACATAAGGAAGATTTAGGCCTGATTTTCTTCTGCTTCTTTGAATAGTATCCTGTGGTAGATCATATTATGAACCATGTTGGCTATACTGGCCTTGTACCTATACAAAAACAGGCTCAGGCCAAAATGAAAGAATATATCCATTGTACTGAGCCAATATAGGCCATGCCCCATCACTCGGGCCAAAACCTTTACTCATGCTCATCCATCGATTGGACTGGACAAGCTCACCAAGAAAATACAAGATTTTCAATACTAGCAGGAAAAGGAACAAAACATATTCTCAATCTAATGATAACTTCTATCACATCAAGGTTACACAGTTTACAGCTTTATAAATAAAAAAGGAAATAGCAATTCAAGTTCGCAAAGAACCATGAAACCATAATAAACCAGTGAAATTCAACAAGAATTTCCAGCATGACATAAAAATGAGGCAATTACCATGAGCGAATATCACTTCCATTCACTCTCAGAATGTTCTCTCGCAAAGCCAAACCTGTATAGAGGAACAAAAGCCATGCCTGACAACAAATGCAAAACACTTAAGATGTTTAGATTGTATACCAACATCACAAGTACAAGGCAATTGGACTAAAACCTGATAAAGTTGGACCGGAAATGCTGGCAAACACCGGTTCCAAATCCAAGATCTAAGAACTAGTAGAGCTGAGGGAAAAAGAAGAAATAGAAATGCAGTTCTATCCTGTTCAAAGAGAGAGAATGAGTGAGGCATCAAAATTTATACAGTGCAAAGAAGTAGAGCTAAAAAAGCTAATCTCTCTGTCCATATTCATAGGTCATGGACAAATATTGAAGCATAGCAGCAGAATGGTCAAGGGAGGGAAAGCTTATGTGCAACAATAAGTTCATCCCATTCTAACTAGAGACTTACGGATTCAAACCACAAAAGAACTTCTCTATAATATAGTGGTAAAGTGCGCACATCTCTTTCCAAGACCTATGATGTAAGCCTAGCGCACTAAGCCACTCTTTCCTTGTCTCAGTATCTTAAAAGGTGGGGCATGTGTTATGTTAGCCAACATATTTAAGGTTTTCTGATGCCTAGTCTATGCATTTCAAGAGGATACTAAGAAGTTCAAATTAGTAATTTACTAAATAGGAGAAGCATCACTCTTTTTTTACAATCAATATCAGATAGTGACAATACAGAAACAAGGGACAGTTAAACATAGCTCATTCTTCTCTAAAAGAGGCACAAACACACTGTTGAACTAAGGAATCTATTTAGGGAGTTAAATTAACACTCACGATATTAGAGGTGTGTTGAATCCAAAACTCCACGAAAAGCTCATTTTTGCACGTGCTTATAGCCAGCCAACCAAAAAAGAACCAGGATTATGTGATTATGGACACAAACAAGGTAACCAAAGACAGATTTGCTAGAAACACATTAAAGAAACCACTATAAGTCCACAACCACCATTTGATGCAGATGAATGATGAACAGCCTCAACAACGTTAAGTTACAAAACAGAATGTCTCGTCCCTTGTCCCAGATTTCCAAAGAAACCAACATGTAAGAAACAGGTTCACTATCCCAAAAAATATAAGCATAAAGATTTATTAACAGCAGGCAGTCAATGTGACACTACAGATCAGAAGAAGAAATTGCAATACTAAGAGGAGAATCGCACTCGTCGGAAATCATGCTCTATGATTCCACTTACCAAGATGTGCAGTATGTGCCCTGTGGAGTATTCATATGAATGCAAGATGGATACATATGATAAGCAGTGACATTCATTCAGCAGGACAACAGTGCCATAATTCACAAGCAATTATTATAAAGTTAAATTAGGACACGGTAGCGAGTAAATTTGGCTAAATGAAAAGGAATTTAGAGATGGTAACGAGGGGTAGCGAAGACATACTCTGAAACGGTTGTACTCTTGTTTAACTTTCAACTGGACGTCTTTCCTAGTAGCCCGCACATCGATAGGACCTATAAACATCTTCAGAAAGCGGCCTGCATCGCCAAAATCAAACCCCTCAACAATATATATATATATATATAGAGAGAGAGAGAGAGAGAGAGAGAGAAATTTGTCCAACTCATTTCCGGAGGAAAATGAACTAATAGCAGATGGAAGTTAAGGACTCCGACAGATTCTGTAAAAGAAAGTAACAGACTGATAAAATGGAGGAGGAAGGAAAAGGCCGCACCCTGAGCTTTGCCAGGAAGGAATGAAGATGCCTCTCCATCATCAAGGATGCATCTTGCCCTATTCAATTCATCTTCCAGCTGTAATTAGTCGCACATTATTACTAAAATTTCTCCTCAAATAATCAGCTGGAAGAAAAGGAGAGAGGTAGAGAGAAAGTGTTTATTGGAACCTTATCGGCGAGCTTGGGATCCAAGCGTCTATGGGAGAGGAGAGAATCGATGGAGGAACGAAGCTTGAGAATGGAAGTGTCGACGGAAAGAGCTCGCAGGCGGAGGATTTGCTCTTCTTTCGAGGCCTTAGAAATCAGAGACGCCGCGGCTTCGTGCAATTCCTTGGACTGCTCCACCACTCTTTCCACGTCTTCCTCCACAGTGCTCCGCGAACGCTCAGTCGCCATATCCGTCATCATATCCCCCCTTTCCCCCACCACTCTTTACACACCCGTCGCCAAACCGGCAAAGCTGAACTAACAATTAGCTGGTAAATAAGCGACAGCCGCTTGATCTGCCTTGGATGGAATTGGAAGGGGAAAGAGAAACACTTGTACCACGCCAAGAAGGTTAATTGTACTATTTATTTATAATTTAATCTTCATC
>JAODPA010066672.1:0-10841 GCA_025585075.1 Nepenthes mirabilis
CGCAAAGGCTCATATGTGCGTTTGGATAGTCAACGCCAGCGTTATCCGTGTGAGAGGCCAACCGGGCGGCCAGCAAACTCCCATGAGACGATCAGTGTCTCTATTGACCGGAAGTACTGTAGCAAGCAAGCCAAAATGGAAAAACCTTACATGGGTCAGGCCCAATTGGGTCCACACTTTCGTACACGATCAACAACAGTCCCTTTTCCTGATTTTACGCCTTCCATGAAGCCAATCTGCACTAAAACGGATATCAACAGATTTAACGCCCTTTCCATAAGGAAGGCGCCAGATTCTCTCTTCCTACCCGCTGTAAACTCTAACGGTACCAAAGTGTAGAAGGAAGGTAAGTAATCTTGAAAATCGTTGCCACATAGAAAATGAATCAATTCCAATAGATTATACAAGTCAAGCATTCCTGCCTAAGGAAGGTCGCCCGACATAGTGCAGGAATCGCGCCTATTTGGCCAAGGAAGGTTGCCCGACCTTCTATCTATATAAGTCCACGGAGCCTCCACTCCAAGGCATACTAATTTCTAAGTAATCCACATTCATCTTTTAGACTTCAAAAGAACCACTCTCTCCAAAATCTGTCATAATACTTCGACGGTCCTTCAAACTTTCACGCTTACAGGACTTAGTCTCCCACTCGTTCCTCGTGAACAAAGAGCTAGGAAACCGTGTTCATCACGAGCCACTAGAATGCCTCTTACGTTTGAAAATGAACACTCCCCTCTCTCTCTCTCCCTTTCTTTACTCTCATTTTTATTTTCCTTCTTAAAAATCGAAGATCTATTACTGACTTGAGTATCGAAGTGTTTTCGGTGGAATAATATTTCGTCAATATCTAACCTCTTATTTATTGTAGTGGTGTGTAGGGTCCAAACTCGATAAACGGAGTCGGATCCAAACAATCAATTCGACTCGAATCTATTCGAAACCCGAATCTATGGACACATCATTTGCGCCGTCTGTGAAAAATGCTTGCAAAAAGCCTACCATATTTTTCCAGAAAACTCTCTCATCCTCACCACCTGAACTTACCAGAATGGTAAACACGAATCAGTTCAAAACCCGGATCCGGAGACACATCATTGACACCGTCTGTGAAAAGCGCTTACGAAAAGCCTACCACACTTTTTCAGAAAAACTCTTTCATCCTCACCACCTGAACTAATCAGAATGGTGAACACAAGAGTGTAAGTCAGCAAACCTACTAGAAACGCAACCTCTCCTAACCAGGACCACACTACCGGTGCAACGGTCAACGAGACAGTCGGGGTGCCAACACCTTTTTTTCAGCATCTGATGGAGTATATACAAAACACCAACAAGATACTCCAGATGCTCTGCCCTAGATAAGAGCATCCACAACTGGAGGCTCCGCCTATGGCAGTTCTCATACCGGCCTCCAAGAGAGGAGGCCAGAGGAAGAAGATACCGGCCAAAAAACCCAGAAGGTCAGCCTACACCCAAATCCCTGAATCTTCACATGCCCCAAGCCAGATTAGGCTTGAAGAGCGCTCAGGAAGTATGTCTCTGGAGAAAAGTTTAGAATGGAGTAACCCCCGATACTCTCGGGCGGAGATTAGGAACCCGGTCCAGAAAGGAACCTCCAGGACTGTTACTTCCACTGGAGGTAGTAGCGAGCCGGCTACTGGCCACTCCAAGGAAGGAACAGAGTTGAAAACCTATCTCAATTCTAAAAGATCAGCCATCACTGCTCGAGCAAGTCCCAGGTTAGAGAAGATTTGGAATCGCATGTTCCAGGATGATGAACACGACATTGATCTGGACAGATCTCCTTTCACAGCAGAGATCCTGAACCGTCCAATGCCAACCAAATTCACGATCCCTCCTCTTGACTCTTATGATGGAGCACTTATCCAATAGATCATGTTGATCATTTTCGCACCTATCTGAGTCTACAAGGGTTAGAAAATCCTGCAATGTGTCGTTACTTCCCCCTCACATTGAAGGGAGACGCTCGTATAAGGTTCTACCACCTCGATTCAGATTCGATCAGAAGCTTTAAGGAGCTGACTGACCTCTTTTTGGCCTAACGCGCTTCTAGTCGCCTAGAGGAAAAATAGTCGTGGCACCTCTCCAATATCAAGCAGAAGTAGGGAGAAAAACCACCAAAGTTTTTGTATCGCTTCGTGACGGAAGCTAGGTGGATTCCCAGGCTCACAGAGGAGATGAAGTTGGGCAACTTCATCTCCGCGCTGAAGTACGAGGATTCCTCCAGGTACCTAACGACAAGAACCCATAGACCTTCCGGGAGGCGAAATCTATCACCCAAGTTTACACGGCGGCAAAAGAGGCTAACGAGACTAAACGTTCAGAACAGACCAAACAGCCTCGCTCGTTCCCCGAAGAGGGAAAAAGGAAGTTCAATAGTGGCGATCACTCTCGCCGAAAGCACCACAGGACCGGACCACCAGAGTGCAATGACTACAGGCCCATTAGCCTAACATCATTGACTGATATGCGTTCGAACGTTCTCATGCAAATCCGTGATGAGAAATTCCTTAAGTAGCCCAAAACCGCTTAAGAATGCGGAGGGAGAAAATCCAGCAAAGTATTGTAATTTTCATTGATCTTTCAAACACTCCACAAAGGACTGTAAGACCCTCCAGTGAGAGATTAAAGAGCCGATCAGAAGAGGCCATCTCACCAGGTTCGTTAAGGGCCTTGATCAGAGCTCTGGCACTACAGACAGAGAAAGATCGGAGCCCTCTTCTCTATGAAATAGAGTACGGTAGGAGTGGTCAACATGATCACCACCCGACCAGCCAAAAACATAGTGGATGACAAGGAGCAGCAGATTGGGAGGAAGAAGCAGCGCACTGCAGAAAATGTTATTAGTTTTAGTGACAGCAACTTAGCACATGTAACTTCCCCCAAAGCGGATTTCCTTATTGTACCCACACTCATTTCGAACAGTAACGTCGACTATAAACTAAAACGAGTATTAATTGACAATGAAAGTTCTCGCAATTTACTCTATCTCGATGCGTTTTTTAAACTTGGTTTAAAAAAGAATTAATTAAAACCTACCGAATACTCGCTGTATGGCCTTGACAATGAACAAGTACCCGTCCAAGAGACGATCCAATTACAAGTCACCTTTGGCACATATCCGAAGACGACAAGTTGTACACTTATCTTTTCAGTAGTCAACCTGCCCTCCGTATACAATGTTATACTAGGCCGACCGTGTCTAATGGCGTTCAGGACTGTCACTTCAATACCGCACCTCAAAATAAAATTTTCAACGCTATACGGTGTGGACGAAGTGTTGGGTGACCAAACCACAGGGTGGACATGTTACCTATCCCGAATTGCTCCTAGCGGAAGCACTAGAATGGTAGTAGAACTTGACCATTGAGACGAAACAATCTTACAGCAGGCGTAGTCCGATGAGGCAACCGACCTGGTCCCACTGAACCCGGAGGATCCAAAAAAGTGCATGCAGATCGACGGCTCACTTACTGGTATACTATGCGACGAGCAGAACGTGTTCCTACGAGGGAATATTGACATCTTCGTATGGACTCCCGTTGACATGCCTGGAATTCCGGTCGGGGTAATGGCCTACAAGTTAGACTTTGATCCTAACCGAATGCTCGTTAGATAGAAGCGGAGAAATCAATCAATAGAAAAGTTGGTCGCCATCCGGAAAGAAGTAAAGAAACTGTTGGACATCGATTTTATCAGAGAAGTCCAGTACCCCGATTAGCTCTGCAACATCATCCTGGTAAAAAAGACCAACGAAAAATGATGACTGTGCATCTATTTTACCGACATTAATAAAGCCTATCCAAATGACAGCTTTCCTTTTACATGATCGACCTGCTGATAGACTCGACGTCCAAATATGAGCTGTTAAATTTCATGGACGCATACTCGAATTATAACCAGATCCGAATGAGCTTGGAAGATAAGGAGCACACATCGTTCATGACGGACTATGGCACTTACTGTTATAAGGTAATACCATTCGGTTTGAAGAACGTAGGAGCCACCTACAGACGGCTAGTAAACAAATTATTTGAGAAATAGATCGGCCACAATATGAAGGTTTACGTCGACGACATGCTCATCAAGAGTAGAACTACTGGCAACCATATTCGCGATCTGGCGAAGTCATTTGAAGTGCTCTGTGAATATCAAATGAAGTTGAATCCAACCAAGTACGTCTTCGGGGTGGCCTCGAAAAAATTCTTGGGTTTCATCGTCTCCCAACGAGGGATCGAAGCAAACACAGAAAAGATCAAAGCTCTCGCGGACATGGCTCCACCTCGGAGTATCAATGATGGCCCGCGACTGACCGAACGATTGACAGCCTTATCCTGCTTCTTAGCGAAGCCTGGTTACAAGTATTAACCATTTTTCAAGGCTCTAAGGGGACAAAATCAAACGGATTCTAATGAACGTCAAATTGTTAGACAGTCTTCAATGAGTTGAAAAAATATTTGGCTAGCCCGCCATTGTTAACGTCACCCGATGACGGAGATGAACTATACCTCTACCTTACAGCATCAGATCTGTCCCTTAACTCCGTCCTCATACGCCAAGACGCCGACACTCAACGACTGGCCTACTATGTGAATAAAACGCTGACCGGTCCAAAGATGCGCTACCCATGCACGAAAAAGTTGGCCTTAGCTCTCGTATTCTCTGCATTAAAATTAAGGCCCTACTTTCAAGCACACCACATCATTATTCTTACAGACCAGCCTCTAAAGAATATTCTCCAAAAATTTGACGTTTCTATGCGGCTGGTAAAATAAGCTATTGAATTAGGCGAGTTCGACATAGAGTTTCGGTCCAGACCTACCATAAAAGTGTAGGCTTTGGTTGACTTTTTCGTCAAGACTACAACCTCAATCCTCAAAGAACAGCCCCCGGAGAATGCAAAACAGCATGAGGGAATACCGAAATGGGTACTCCATGTAGACGGATAGTCTACGAACACAGATGGTGGTGTCAGGGTGGTCCTTAGGACCCCTGACAGGTTTGAGGTGAAATACTCCCTTAGACTTGATCTCCCGGCCACCAATAACGTTACCAAGTACGAAACCCTATTAGTCAGGTTAAGATTGGCAAAAGAATATTCAGCCAAATGACTGGCTATTTACAACGAATTTGTGCTAATCGTCAATCAGGTTAGCGGGAGTTTTGAGGAAAAGAACCAACACTTGGCCAAGTACTTGACCAAGGCAAGGGAGGCCGCCCAGAGTTTCGATAAGTTAACCCTGGTCCATGTTCCCAAAACTGAAAATTGAAAGGCCGACCAGCTGGCCAGTTCGCCATAGCAGCAGCGGCCGAAAATCCAGAGCAGTACTCAAGGGGAATAAGGAAGGTTCTGAACACTCCCGATATAGACAAACAGGAAGCGATGTAGGTCTCCAGAATAAAAAAATTAGACGACACCGTATTTAAGGTATCTCACGAATGGAGCACTACCAGAAGACACAGAGGAGGCCAAGCGGACAAAGAAGACGGCCGACAGGTACACTGTAGTCGACGGACAATTGTATCGCCGCGGTTACCTGTCTCCGTACCTCCGGTGACTAACCCTTGAGGAGGCCGACTATGCCCTGAGCGAAGTGCACCTTGGGATTTGCGGATCGCACATCGACACTAAAAACCTGGCATTTAAAATCATGCGATAAGGCTACTATTGGCCGTTAATGAAAAAGGATGCGCTCAAATTCGTACAGAAATGCGAGAGCTGCCAAGCGCCTTGGCCTTTCGCGTAGTAGCGGCTCAACATTCTCAAACCATTTTTCATTACAACGGGGCAAAGAAAATTCATCATAGTAGGTATCAACTACTGCACTAAGTGGGTCAAGGTCATCCCGCTCGCCAAGATCACCAAGCATAGCACTCTTAAGTTTGTTCGCCTGAATATTCTCAGCAAATTTGGCGTTTTGGAGGTCATAGTGACTGATAATAAGATTCAATTTTTGGGAAAGCGCTTCACCAAGAATTACACCAACCTTGGCGTTAGGCTGATCCACATTTCGGTAGCATGCCGTCAAGCGAATGGACAGGTGGATGTCACAAATTTAATACTATTCCACGGACTTAAGATCAAGCTCGAGGATGCAAGGAGCTTCTGGGTAGATGAACTCCCCTTAATCCTCTGGTCTTACCGGACAACTCCAAAAGAGCCAACTCGCGAGACGCCCTTCAGCCTCTGTTACGGGATTGAAGCGGTAATCCCTATCCAAATCGGGCTTCCAAATATTAGGGTAGAATCTTTTGACCCGCAAGGTAACTCTCAGAAAATCTGAGAACACCTAGACTTGTTAGAAAAAGCTCACGGCGTCGATATAATGTGGACGACGGCCTACCAACACCGAATCGCCCGCTATTACAATTAGAAGGTAAAAGTGTGGCAATTCGACGTTGGAGATTTGGTCTTACGAAGCATCGAAACCACAGGCAAGATAGCTAGCCGAAATAAGCTCTCCCCGAACTGGGAATGGCCTTTCCTAGTCTCCGTCGTCCTGCGAAACAGGACATATAAGCTCCAAAATTAGGACGAAAAGTTAGTCCCACGGACGTAGAACGCAATCCACCTCAAACACTACTTCCAATAAGGGACCAACTAGGTAGTCTGTATATTGGTATGTAATCATTTGTATACGATTTTCAATTAATAAAATAAGTATTCCCTTTAGCAAGTATTCGTTTTCTTCCTTGTATTGTATGCGTGTATATTTTTCTTGTTGTAGGTCTAAACGACCTAAATTGTCCCTAAATTGGTTAAATTTTTACTCTCTCGTTACTAAACCCTGGTCATCGAGGCTACCCATAGGCGGTCGAACTTAAACCCTAATCATTCAGACGATTCGTAAGTGGTCATATATAAATCTCGATCATCCGAGTGGCCCATAACTTGTCGAACTTAAACCCTGGTCATCAAGGTAGCCTATAAGTGGTCGTATCTAAACCTTGTTATCCAAGTGGCCTGTTCGCGGTAAAAAATCTTAGGGGACTAGCGCAGCACACGCGACAACCTCCTTCACAAGGAGATAGCATGGTCAGTCAACGATGATCAAAAGGAGCAAAGTGCTCCTCCAAATCTGGCCACCTAAATCCACACTTGGACAGTGCCACCAAACCTTACTCATGAGTGAGTACTATGCCTGCTTAACGCAAACAATAACCTTAAAAATACCCCTAAGGACTCCACTACTTTGGAAAGCACCATAAATAGGGCTAATGGCCAACTTACAAAAAGTGTATCAAGTTGGCCACCCAACACACCGGCAAATACAAGGTAAAAACAACCATAAAAAGCAAAGGCATGCGACATATATGAAACTACTCATATTATTTCTTATGGTAATGTACATCTACATCACAGTAGACCAAAAAAAAGAACTATTAGTTCAATAAATTAATCAGATCGACTAGAAAATCAGGATCAACCAGTCGCACAATATGCCAACTGATATTGATCCCCTCCCACAACGGCGACAGCAACATATAAGCGACCTCGTGAAGGCATATGCGGAAGTTCAGATCGTTCTCTAGAGTAGTCATCTGCCCCACAAGCTGGTCGAGACGCCTCTTAACGCGTTCATTTTCCTCCTTCAAGCGGGCGTTCTCCTCCTTCAGACGATTGCTCTCCTTCGCCAGGCCAGCCAACACATCTTCTTTCAAACTAGACACCTCCTCTTTCAAGCTAGCAACCTCACCCTTCAAGCTAGCACTCTTTGCCTCCATACCAACCAAGACAGACTCCAAGGTTGCAGCATCCTCCCTATGCTCTGCCCTTAGAACCTCCAGCTTCGAGTCAAGCCAACCAATATCTGTATCCCTATCGGAGATCACCTTATCTCTCTGCCCAAGCGTCTTAGCAACTGCGTGTACGACCTTATCAACTAGCAGAAAAAAGGGGGTTAGTGACGGCAAAGTTAAAGACAAGACTAGTAATAAAAAGTTTACCTACTAGACCCGTCGCACTAGCCTACCTGGTTTGTCGTACAGATTTGGCACCAGAGGCGGTAGACTAGAAGTAGACCCCTCCTGGGCAGGGCTGACAGTGACCTCGGCCGTGAGCTCCTCCGGTAGCTCCTCTGGAGTATCCTTCGTCCCCACTGGCTCCTCAGGCACGATAGGAGGCTCCAAAACCATCTCCTGCTGCACAGTCTGCAACCCCACAACTAGAGACCCAATAGATGGCTACTGCAGCTCGGCTCGAGGCACGCCAGTTGGTGCAAGCACCTCAGCAGACGGGGCTAGAGTCATCTCCACCAGCCCAGGTTGAGGATTTGACGTCTACCCCACCAACACAGGCTGCGCCAAAACAACGATGCCCCTCGCCCTGGCTCCCAGTATGACATCATAAGCCTCTAGAGCTAGCTCTGCTTTAATCCCGAAGATGTCGCCTACCCCCGCAAAGCGCTCAGTGGCTACGTAATCTGGCCCGAAAGATGACGAAGAAGGCACTACTGTGACTGCCTTCTTTTGCTTTGGATTGGTGGAAACTGTGTCAGGAGAACGAGGATCTATAAGAGTGGCTCTGGTCCTCTTCTTTCCCCGCAGGGCTTCTGGCGAAGGAGCTCTAAACTTCTGGACGGGAGAAGGAGACCCCCATTTGGTCTTCTTGGCCACAACACGGGAGACCAAGTGGTCTCATCGAAAATCCCCAATATGGCTCTCAACAAGCTTGACCAACCACAATAGGGATGCCGTCTCTGCCTTTTAAGGTACCCCAATATACACATCGGGCACCTTGCCCCACTCCATAGCTAACGGCCAAGACTCACCGACGCGAACGAAAAAGAACTGGTTATTCTAGTTCTTCAGAGAGTCGTATATGATGGTGCTTACCCAAAAACCGTCGCGTGGGGCCAGAGAGATCCACTCTACTCCCTGGTTGAGCTTAAAGAGCCCTCTAACCATCGACATTGTAAACCGCCTCGAGTGCTGACAAAGAAATATACATAAAGTGAACAAATATCAAATCGCATTTGCATAAACTGTGCAATTGGGACTTGAAGCGCCTGGAAGATCGACAATAGCTCATCAGGGATCGGAAGACGAAGCCCACTCCTCAAATCGGCCTCGTAAATAGTCACAAAACTCTCAGGCGATAGGGACACCCCGTTCTCCTTCCCAGGAACACGGAAGGAAATCTCCTTTGGGATGTTGTACTCCACGTATAATTCCTTCACATCATTCTCTCTGAGGACAGAAGCAATATCAACAACAGAGGCAATGATCAATAAGACGTCTAGGGTTCTCTCTCTTTCACATTAAGAAAGACGAAGGAAAAGATGAAAGCATGGAAAAATTCAAAGTAAAGCAAACGGACAACTTAAAGGTCAATGTGAACACACTAAACCGCCTCGTAAACGTGCACCATCATGGCTGCCACGTGTCATTTTTCAAAAGGGCACCATCGAATCACATCCTCTAATGCATTAATTATCGGGATTCTGAATTCATCGTGTGAAGACACGTGGCCGCCTTTTTGTTAATAGACCGGCTAATGGTCGCACGTCTCTCCAACTCCCACGTATTCCCCGAAGTTTGGCCAAGACGGTCAACAAATTCGGTTAACATTTTCTTTGCCAAGTTACCTGGAATTTGACTAAAATCGTCAACAAATCCGGTCAACATTTTAGAAGCACGTAAGGCTCCACTCTAGACGACCAACAGCTCCATCACCCTCAACGAACGGCAGTCAGACGCATCCCATCATGAATTTGTAGGATGCTAGAATTCAGACGGCCGGCATGTGGAGCTAGTGATGGGTATGCTCAAAATGGGTTGGACTAATAAGAAAAACGGGCCAAGCCCGTAAAAGCCCATATGTGCGCCTGGATGGTCAACACTGGTGTTGATCGTATGAGAGGCCAACCGGACGGCTAACATACTCCCATGAGACAGCCAACGTCTCTGTTGACCGGAAACACTGTAGCAAGCAAGCCAAAAGGAGAAAACCTTACATAGGCCAAGCCCAATTGGCCCACACTTCTGTACACGACTAACAACGGTCTCTTTTCCTAATTTCGCGCTTTCCTTGAAGTCAATTTACACTAAAATGGATATCAACAGATTCAACGCCCTTCCCGTAAGAAAGGTGCCAGATTCTTTTTTCCTATCTACTGTAGACTCTAACGATAACAAAATGTAAAATGAAGGCAAATAATCTTGAGAACCGTTACCCACCAGAAAATGAAGCAATTCCAACAGATTATACAAGTCAAGCCTTCCTGCCTAAAGAAGGTCGCTTGACATATAGTGCAGGAATTACGTCTTCTTAGCCAAGAAAGGTCGCCCTGTCCTCCATCTTTATAAGCCTACGAAACCTCCACTCCAGGGCACGTTAACTTCTAAGCATGTAAACACTTACTGCAATAATCTCACACTCATCTTTCAGACTTTAGAAGCGCCATTCTCTCCAAAATCTGTCATAATATTTAGGCGATCCTTCAAGCTTCCACGTTTGCAGGACTTAGTCTCCCACTTGTTCATCGCGAACACAGAGCTGGGAAACCATTCTCATCATGAGTTGTTAAAACGCTTCTTACGTCTAAAAACGAACACTCTCTTCTCTCTCTTTCTCTCTACTCTCATTTCTATTTTCCTTCTTAAAAGTCGAAGGCCTATTATTGATTTGAGCCTCGACATATTTTCGAAAGGATAACATCCCGTCGATACCTGACTTCTTATTTGTTGTATTATATGTAGGGTCCAAACTCGGTGAACAAAGCAGATCCAGACAATCAAGTCGACTCGAATCTATTCGAAACCTAGATCAAGGGACACATCAATAATTAAGCTTGTTAAAATTTTTAAAGTAATCTATA
>JAODPA010066673.1:0-10840 GCA_025585075.1 Nepenthes mirabilis
TATAAGAATTCCTTACTAAAAAATAAACTTTGATTCTCAGTAACATTATTATTATATTTCTTCATCGACCAATTACATAAAAAAATAAATTTGTAGACCTAGATCCATAAAATATTAAACTTAGACTTGTGGACAACAACGTGCAAAATTAAAATTACACCAAAACTATTTATATCTCAAAGAATCAGGAGATTATTTTTTCTATTCTCTATTAAGACTTATAGAGATTTTTTACAATTCTTATTCATCTCAAAATAATTATTATGGATGGCCTTTTTATAAAGTGAAAAAAGGAAAATTTTAAATTGATGGGTCCCGATGCCAATGGTCCATAAAAGAGCAGCCCAAAAGTTGAACCTACATTCCGGGAGGCCCAAATAGTTAAAATAATCCGAGAGACTAAATACGGCCCCAAAAATCTGAGGACTCCTTAGACTCCCCATTCAAGTCCGAGAAGGCTTAACGCTGATAGTTCTCGGATTAGGCAAAGCCAAGAAGACTTTGCCAAGATGAGGACTATCTCTTCATCCATGAATCGCCAGATCAAGGAAAAAAAGGCCCAAGGCAACCAAGCATGCCAGCTCAGACATCTCACTGTTACCAAGAAGCACGCATTCCGTACAATACGCTACCTCCATAGGAAATCATGGTGCTCAGAGCACACCCAATCATTACAGGACTGACGTCACGTACACAACGTGCCTAACATAGCACGCCAAATCAGCAGAGTTAATGGCTGGCTTACCAACACACGCCAGTGCCACGTGTCCCCATTTCAAGAATAAACCTTCCACCACAAATACTCATCCGAGCACCTTAAAGAGAGTGAAAAAGAAAAAGGGGATACAAGAGAGAAAACTAGATAAGAGAGTAGGGGATAAGATTTCCACGCTTTGCGATTCTGTGTAACTATCTACATTGCCACATTGATTATTTGTAACCTGTTCTAAGTATAGTGGAACCGTTTCGGACCCAGCGTCCCATGGTTTTTTCCCTTTTATTAAAGGAGGGATTTTTCACGTAAATTCTCGTACGTCGTATCCCCCTTTTCTCTTCTTGTCACGTCATACTCATTAAACTTAACACAAAATACCAGATCACCAGTGTGTTGCACGATTCCGTCCATTCAAGCGTACTGAGAGGGACCAAAAGGTGAACTCGGACTTTCGTCGTACAGAGGCCGGAATCCAAGGACGCAGCATTGGTGCCGTCTATGGGAAGCGGTTGAAAGTCTACTTTTCACACCTTCACAAGACGTTCAGAAACTCTCCGACAACCCCAACTCCGAAGTCCAGTATGGTGAACACCTGGGCACAGGCGAGTGTGCCAGTTAGAGAGGTGGCCTCATGCGACGGAGGCCCCGACCCTTGTGTTGAGGTAGAAACCACCCTGACCCGGTTGTCAGAGCCTTGGCAGCCAAGATAGAAGGTATGTCCAAGGCCTTCGTAACACTCTATTCCAAAATGGATGAGCGGGCGAAAGAAGCCCCTTCCATAGCCTCCTAGGCAGGGACGTCCCGAAATGAGGGCTGGGGTAGAGATCGCCAGGATAGGCGGGCCGGCCAACACAAAAACCTGAGGACCCAGGTCACTTCTAGCAGCAAGGCCCCTCGTAGACTAGAAGGTCGCCTGAGTCCTCGGAATTGGAGGAGAGCCCGGAGAGCCACAACTCCGGAACCCTCCGAAGTCGCCACGAGCACAGCGCTCGAGAGGTAGTTCCACGGATGGTCCTCCCTGGGGGCTAGGGTAGCCCCCGAGTGGCGTGCGAACCGTGAACCTTACGAATTGAGATATTATCTCAACGAAAAGAAGGCAACCGCCCCACACCGAGTGGAGGAAAGATTGGAAAGAGGTTGGAACCGTGTTTTCGGTGAAAGTAGCGGGGGAGGGACTAATGCACTCCAATCCCCGTTCACAACAGAAACCAGGACAATGACGCTCCCTCCGAAGTTCAAGATGCCAAACCTGGAGGTCTATGACGGGAGTGCTGACCTGATGGACCATTTGAACTACTTTCGAGAACACTAAAGTCTCCGGGGTTTGGACAAAACGACCATGTGTCAATGCTTCCCCCTGACGTTAAAGGGGAATGCGAATGTGGTTCTATGGGATGCAATCGGACTCTATTCGCAACTTCAACGATTTGGCGATAATTTTTTTTTTTACAGTTTGCCTCCAACCGAAGGGGGGGAAAGTAGCCCTGACACCTTACCCGGGTGAAGTAGGGTGCCAGGGGGAGCTTAAGGGGATTCCTGGCCCGATTCGTAGCCGAGGCCAGGCAAATTCCCAAATGGACCAACGGGGTAAAATTAAACATTTTCCTATCTGCCCTGGAGGGAAGTGCTTTTTTCAAGCACCTCATCCATAAATGGTTCCCAGACTTTTGCGGAGGTCGAGGCTGTGGTCAGAGCACATATTGCGGCCGAAGAGGCCAACGATGCCAAATGACCAGAAAAGGACGAGAGCCCCCATCCGAGGACAGTGGAGGGAAAGAGGAAGGCCGGGGACTATCAGAGTCCCCAGACGACAAAGAAGCAGCACAAGTCTGAGCAGAACATCCGAAGAGAGCCGAGGCATGTGCACTTCACACCGTTCAATGACACCCGCACCAACGTACTGATGCAGATCCAGGAGAAAAAATTCCTGAAGTGGCCCAAACCGCTGAAAAACCCGGGAGGTGATGACAAGACAAAATGCTGCAACTATCACCGCTTCGAGGGCCACAGTACGGAGGATTGCAAAACTCTACAAAAGGAAATAGAGAAGCTAATCAGGAGGGGTCACCTCAACCGCTGCTCGCAAAGACCCGGACAAGCTTCCAGAAGAGCAGGTGACGTCGAAGCTGACCACCCTACTGCAACTATCACCGCTTCGAGGGCCACAGTACGGAGGATTGTAGAACTCTACAAAAGGAAATAGAGAAGCTAATCAGGAGGGGTCACCTCAACCGCTGCTTGCAAAGACCCGGACAAGCTTCCAGAAGAGCAGGTGACGTCGAAGCTGACCACCCTAGAAACATAGTGGCTGCAGGAGTCGTGAACATGATATCAACTCAGCTTGCCATAGAAAATGGGCAGGAGCTCACCGCTACTAAAAAGCCAAGGGCTGCACTCGGGGACGAAGTTATCTGTTTTAGTAATAAGGACATGGCCCATGTAACTTCCCCCCACTCCAATCTTTTGGTTGTAACCGCGCTCGTTTCAAATAGAGCAAATGACTACCGAATGAAACGAGTTTTCTTTGATAATAGAAGCTCTAGGAACTTGCTCTACCTAGATGCCTATTTCAAGTTGGGACTCAAGAAAAGTCAAATGAGAACACCAGAAGGGCCACTCTATGGGCTGGACAATGAGTTAGTACCTGTTCAGGGTATTGTCCAGTTGGAGGTAACCCTGGGGACGTAATCGAGGACAGCGTCCAAGGTCCTTACCATACTTAAAAATAAAGTTTCTAACCCCGTATGGCGTGGGGGAAGTCCTCGGAGATCAGTCCACGGGACGGATATGCTACTTATCCCAGACCACGCAGACGGCCCTTCTACAACCAATGGAAGATCTCGACCTGAGGGACGAGGCCATGCTGCAACAGGCACAGCCTGGGGAGCCAATAGTTCAAGTCTCGTTAGATCCCAGGGATCCGGACAAATATGTTCACATAGGAAGCTCGCTGCCGGAGTCCGTCCGAGACCAACTCATCAGCTTCCTGCTAGAAAACTCAGATGTGTTTGCCTGGTCGTCTAGTGACATGCTAGGAATCTCCGCCGAGACCGTGGTTCACAAGCTGGGCATTGATCCTGTCATAAGCCCGTCAGGCAAAAACGTAGGAATTACTCCACGGAAAAACTGGTGGCCATGCTCGAGGAGGTCAAGAAGCTCCTAGATGCCGGGTTCGTTTGAGAAGTGTAATACCCGGACTAGTTGGCCAATGTGCTCATAGTGAAAAAGAACAGCGAAAAATGGAGAACATGCGTAGACTTCACTGATCTCAATAAAGCGTGCCCCAAGGACAGCTTCTTACTGTCCAGAATTGACCAGCTCGTAGATTCGACGTCTGGCCATGAGCTCTTAAGCTTTATGGACGCGTACTCAAGCTACAATCAGATTAAGATGAGTCTCGAGGATGAGGAGCACACGTCATTCATGACGGACCAAGGGACGTACTGTTACAAAGTAATACCATTTGATCTCAAGAATGCGAGTGCGACTTACCAGTGACTCGTAAACAAAATGTTCCAGGACCGGATAGGTAGGAACATGGAGGTCTACGTTGACGACATACTTGTCAAAAATAGGGCGAGCGGTAACTACATAAAGGACTTGGCCGAGGCCTTCCACGTACTTAGAGTCCACCGGATGAAGCTCAACCCAAGCAAGTGTACATTTAGCGTAGCGTTGGGGAAGTTCCTAGGTTACATCATGTCGTATCGGCGGATCGAGGCTAACCCAGAGAAGATAAAGGCCATTCTCAACATGCGATCTCCTCGGACGGTAAAGGAGGTCCAGAAGCTTACTGGGTGGGTAGCAGCCCTCTCCCGCTTCCTGGCCAAGTCGGCCGAGAAGCACTTGCCGTTCTTCAAAGCCCTAAGAGGAACGAAGACTTGAGACTTTCAGTGGAGTGACAGCTACGATGATGCATTCCAAGGGCTCAAAAACTACCTGTCAAGCCCACCTCTTTTAGCTTCTCCCCAACTGGGCGAGAAGCTGTATCTGTATCTCTTCGTGTCCGACATGGCCTTGAGCTCGACTCTGATATGGGAATAATACAGGAGATAGCAGCCCGTGTACTATGTGAGCAAGACCCTGGCAGACGCGGAGACCAGGTATCCGCTCACGGAGAAGATCGCCTTGGCATTAGTTTATTCAGTGCGAAAGCTTAGACCATATTTCAAAGCGCAAAGGGTAGCGGTCCTGACCGACCAGCCATTGAGGGCCATCTTGCAGAAGCACGAGATATCCAGACAGCTGGTCAAATGGGCTAGTGAATTAGGAGAATTTGATATCAAATTCTACTCGAGGCCAGCCTTGAAAGGTTAGGCCCTCGTGGACTTCGTTGTTGAGACAACGACGCTAGCCAACGGCGATGGAAGCCAGCCTGGCACGGATGAGTTAAGAAAGGCACCAACATGGACCCTACACATGGACGGCTCCTCGATGAAGGATTGTTGCGGAGTTGGTGTTGTACTACGGATGCCCGAGGGGTTGGAGATAAAATATTCGATAACCTTGGGGTTCTCGGCCACCAATAATGTCACGGAATATGAAGTCTTGCTGGCTGGACTTCGATTAGCTAAGGAGTGCTCGGGCAAAAATCTAATCATTTACAGTGACTCCGAGTTGGTTGTTAACCAAATCCGCGGGAACTTCGAAGTCAATAGCCTACAGCTCTTTGAGAATCTCTCCAAAGTCAGAAGCGCGACCTCGGACTTCAAGGGAGTCGAGTTTATCCACATTCTGAGGGAAGAAAACACCAAAGCCAACACGCCGGCAAGGGCAGCGGCTCCGGGAGATCCAGAATAGTATACTCGGGGGATGTGAGAAGTTCTAAACGGATCCAGTTTGAGGACCCCGATCCAGAAGTGATGCAAGTGTCGAATAGCAGCACCTGGATAACTCCCTACTTGAGGTACCTGTCTGACGGCACGTTGCATGTGGACCCGAACGAGGCCAAAAGGGTAAAGAAGACAGCAAGATGGTATGCGGTTATGGATGGCCAATTGTACCGACGGGGATTCTCGACCCCTTACTTAAGGTGCCTCACCCCCGAGGAGGCCGAGTATGCCCTCCAGGAGGTGCACCTCAGAATATGCGGGTCCCATATTGCGGAAAAGAACCTAGCCTTTAAGCTCATGAGGCAGTGATACTATTGGCCGACGATGAAATACGATGCCAAAAATTTTGTGCACAAGTGCGAAAACTACCAACTCCATAGCAATATGAGTCATCACCCCTATACAGATCTCCGGGTACTGCAATCGCTGTGGTCGTTCGCCCAATGGGAGCTCGACATTCTTGGACCACTCTCTGTAAAGGCCGGACAGAGGAAGTTTCTAATTGTAGGAATAGATTACTTTACCAAATGAGTGAAGGCAGTACCACTCGCCAGGATAACAAAACAAAATGCCACTGAGTTCTTCCAACAGAACATCGTGCATAGATTTAGGATCCCGGAGTGTATCGTGACCGACAACGGGATACAGTTTTTCGAAAAACGGTTCACTAAGTACTGTGCCATCTTGAAGATCAACTTGGTCCACACGTCAGTAGCGTACCCCCAGGGCAACGGGCAGGTGGAGGTCATAAACTACACAATCTTGCATGGACCTAAGACCAAGTTGGAGTATTCGGGTGGCTCGTGGGTACACGAGTTGCCGTTTGTTCTCTGGTCATACAGGATGACACCTAGGGAACCCACGAGGGAGACCCCCTTTAACCTCTGCAATGGGGTTGAAGCGGTTATTCCAATAGAGGTTGACCTCCCAAGCCCGCAGGTAGCATGCTTCAGTTCGACCGACAACAGCCAAAGGCTCCGAAAAAACCTTGACGTGCTCGACAAAGTCTGCGACCAAGCAACGCTAAGGGTAGCGGCATACCAACAGCGGGTTGCCCGCTATTACAATAAGAAGGTAAAGGTGCGGCAGTTCGAGGTAGGGGACCTGGTACTGAGACGCATGGAGGCCACAGGAAAAAGCACTGGTAGAAACAAACTCTCCCCAAGTTAGGAGGGGCCATTCCTGGTCTCTGCCATCCTTCAGGGCGGGGCCTAGAAGTTGCATACCCAAGAGGACAGGCTGGTACCCTGAACATGAAACGCCGTGCACCTCAGGAGGTATTACCAATAATGAATGTTGCCTGCTATCTCGATAACCTGCCAAACCTAGGCTGTCCCTAAGCCAAAGTGAAACGACCCTCTCGCTTGTTTGAAAAAAAAATGGAAGGGAAGAAAGAGATGTCATATTTGAAAACTCGGCTTTGTCCGAGCGGCCTAAGGGTCGTATTTGAAAACTCATATTTGTCCGAGCGGCCCAAGAGGTCGTATCTGAAAACTCGGCTTTGTTCAAGTGGCCCAAGAGGTCGTATTTGAAAACTCGACCTTGTCCGAGCGGTCCAAAAGGTCGTATTTGAAAACTCGACTTTGCCCGAGAGGCCCAAGAGGTCGTATATAAAAACTCGGCCTTGTCCAAGTGGCCTAAGAGGTCGTATTTGAAAACTCGGCTTTGTCCGAGCTGTCCAAGAGGTCGTATTTAAAAACTCAGCTTTGTCCGAGCGACCCAAGAAGTCGTATTTGAAAACTCGATTCCATCCGAGCGGCCTAAGAGGTCGTATCTAAAAACTCGATTCCATCCGAGTGGCCTAGGGGGTCGTATGTAAAAACTCGGTTCCATCCGAGTGGCCCAAAAAGTTGTATGTCAAAAAGCTCGGGCATTAATCCAGCGCAAAGCTAACTTGTTTAGCGGCATGACACGCGAGGACCAAACACTCCAAAAATCTGGGTGGGGGAATCAAATGCTTCAGCTTAAAATAAGTGTCGATTTTATTCATGTACGCAGCATATGAACAATGCCATAAAAAAAGGAGAGAGATAAGGAGAGCTCTACAGCAGCTAACACTCGGAGGGACCTGGCTTAGGGGTGTTCCCATGCTACCGATCTTCACGTGGTCGAGAAGCCTCTACATGGCCTGAACACCCCGGCTGCTCTGAAGGTTGAGGATCGCCCAGTGGCCCAGGCCATGAGGATCTGGGAAATGGCCTTCCTGGGATGCTATACAAGTCCTCTAGGCATGTAGCGCTAGCATTCCGAGGATCCAACACCGCCATAGGGAACCGCGGATATAGAAACCGCATCAATCGGCGGCACAAATTGATGTCATCCCAATACTTGCTCTCCAGCACCAGCGCTATATCTACGGCCCTCACCGATGTCCTCAACCCTTCCTCCAGCTGGAGGTTCTTGTCCTGGAGAAGCCTATATTGGACCTGCTGAAGCCTCAAGGTGTCCTTGAGAGAGGCAATCTTCGCGTTAGCCTAAGCAAGTTCAACTTCCAGGCATTAGTTGCCCTCTCCGGCGACCCTCAAGGACTCTATCTCCGAACAAGCTTGGGCAACGTCGCCCATAAGCCGGTTGAGGTTCCTGGCCAGATCCTGGAGCTGCAAGAAAAGGCAAAACCATTAAGGCATAAACGGCGGAAAACAAGGTGGCTGGAAGGCTCAGGAAAGATAGTGAAATACCCTAGAGATGAGAAAGTCGTGGTTTTGACCACCCTCTCTCGCAACCTCGGACTCTAATAGCTCAACTGTAGGCGCTGTGTGGACCTCAACCACGGTCTTGAGCGAAAGAGCATCAGGAACTGGAAGCTCAATGACTCCGGGAGGCTCTGAAGTCACAATCTTGACTTTGTCGCCACTAATGATCTCGACGGTGTCCTCAGCAGTGGCGTCGATAGTTGGTTCCACCCCACGGGCCTCCTCAACCTCAGCAGCTTCTGAGACTGGAACCATCAAGATCATTGTCGCTTCCTCACCCTGATTATCCTCAGCCCCCCTCGCGGCCTCCAAAGCACTAAGGTCCTCGGATGGACCGCCAAAAAAATCTGAGACCTCACCAGTGATCTTGACAGGAGAAGAAGGTCCGGGAACCTTAGTCTCCACGATCAGTTCGGCAACCGAACCCCTCGATCTCTTGACGAGAGGCGCGATCACGACGTCGTCATCATCGGACGAGGAGTACTCGACAATAGGCACCGGACGCTTTGAAGCTTCAGTCCGATGACTCTTCCGTAGCCGCGCGGATGGCTCTTTGATCGTCAGAGAACTCCCCTTCTTCCTCAGTCTCTTCTTCTTCTTCTTCTTCTTCTTCTTTGCAGGAACAACAGCGCTGGAGTCCTAGGCCATAGTCGCCCACGTGGCCTTCGCCAAGTTCTCGGGTATCAACCAAGTATTTTGCTTGCCTACATTGAAGCTGTCAAGGTTGGCCATCACCAAGTCTGTAACTTCCTTGGCAACCTCCCTCTCCTCCTTGGTGGCGTTCGAGCAGTGCTTGCTCGCCATGTTTCCCCAAGTAAGGGAGAGGGACCAATTCTCCCTGACGCCCAAAAAAAAAAAATTTATCCTTCCACCTTTTGGTGGAGTCAGGGTTTCCTCCGCTTATGACGGTAAACTCCGGGCGAGGAGTCATGGTGATCCAATCCAGGTTATGGGTAAAGCAAAACATGACCTTCACCATCGACACCTCAAGCACTTTATTATGACAACGTGCGAACACACAGAGAGAAACAAGGTACCTGATAGCGTTAGGCCGTAGTCTAGCCAGCAGGACGCCCAACTCCATCATGATGTGATGCAGCTCTAGAGGGACTGGAAAGCGAAGCCCACCCTTGAGATAGACTTTGTACACGGTGATAAAGCCGTCGGGTGGGCTGCATGCTCTCTCAGTAGGCTCAGGAACCAACATCGCCACCGTATCCGGAATGCCATACTTCGTACGGATAGCCTCGAGATTTTTAAGGGACAGACAGGAAGCGATTTCCCTAACCCCAGGAGCTATGAAAGTAGAAGAAGGATCGTAGCGGGAACAAGAAAAGAGAAGCGACAACGAAGGGGTTTGGTAAGGAGGAAGAAACGATAAGGAATGCGCAAAATGGAGGTGGAAATCGTCTTTAAGAAATGGAAAGAAGAAGACGACCTAAAGAAACTTCAAAATGTGAAACAGCGCTCATCATAAGCCTCGCCACGTGTCAGTCGCCCATACGCGTGGAAAAGCCGTGGGCTTTGGCTTCCCAAGGCAGCGTCACCTCAATTTATGACACATTTAATGCTCTGTAGAAACCCAAACGGTGATGCCAGGTGGGTCTCGGACTAATAAGAAGGCCTCAGACGGATGTGAGAGGACGCCCGCTATCCAGAGAAGGTGCCAGCGGACTATCACTGTAGAAGAGTGCTTTCCAGACATGTCAAACGGTTGAGGTTCTCAAACCCTTTGATATGGGAGGCTAATGATGGGTCCTGATGCCAAGGACCCATAAAAGAGCAGCCCAAAAGTTGAACCTACATTTCAGGAGGTCCAAATAGTTAAAATAATCCAAGAGACTAAACACCGCCCCAAAAATCCAAGGACTCCTTAGACTCCCCATTAAAGTCCAAGAAGGCTTAACGCTGATAGTTTTCGGACTAGGCAAAGCCAAGAAGACTTTGCCAAGACAAAGACTATCTCTTCATCCCTGAATCGCCTGATCAGGGAAAAAAAAGGCCCAAGGCGACCGAGCACGCCAATTCAGACGTCTCATTGTTACCAAGAAGCACGCATTCCCTACAACACGCTACCTCTATAAGAAATTATGGCGCTCGGAGCACGCTCAATCATTACGAGACTGACGTCGCATGCATGTGCCTAACATAGCACGCCAAATCAGCAGAGTTGATGGCTAGCTTCCCAACACACGCCAGCGCCGCGTGTCCCCATTTCAAGAATAAACCTTTCACTATAAATACTCATCCCAGCACCTTAAAGAGAGAGAAAAAGAAAAAGGGGATACAAGAGAGAAAACCAGATAAGAGAGTAGGGGATAAGATTCCCACGCTTTGCGATTTTGTGTAGCTATCTACATTGCCATATTGATTATTTGTAACATATTCTAAGTATAGTGGAACCGTTTCGAACCCAGCGTCCCGTGATTTTTTCCCTTTTATTAAAGGTGGGATTTTTCACGTAAATTCTCGTGCGTCGTACCCCCCCTTTTCTCTTCCTGTCACATCATACTCATTAAACTTAACGTAAAACCACCAGATCACTAGTGTATTGCACGATTCCGTCCATCTGAGCGTACTGAGAGGGACCAAAAGGTAAA
>JAODPA010066674.1:0-10839 GCA_025585075.1 Nepenthes mirabilis
TTCGCTGTCGTTCCTCTTCTCTCATTGTCGCAAAGATGCTTCTCCCGTTGTCATGGCTCCTGGCGTCAAGGAAATCGCTTCCTCCCTTACCCTTAAGGACCTTGGGCAGATTCAGGTGAAGTACAACATTCCAAACTCCATTGCAATGATGGTCCCTGGAGCCACTGAGAGAGCTTGCAGCCCTCCTGATGGCTTCATCGCCGTTTATGAAGTCCATCTCAAAGGTGGGCTTTGCTTCCCTGTTCCATTGGAGTTGTACCATCTGATGAGGGAGTTGGACATTCCGTTCGCCAGGCTTCAACCGAACGCCATCAGGTATTTAGTTTCCCTTTGTGTTTACGCATTACCACCAGAAAGCTCTCAAGGTAGCCATGGTAAAAGTCATGTTTTGCTTCACTCATAATCTGGACTAGATCACTATGACTCCTCGTCTGGAGTTCGCTGTGATGAGCAGAGGACACCCGGATTCCACCATGAGGTGGAAAAACAAATTCTTCTTTTTGGGCGTCAGGGAGAACTGGGAGCTCTCCCTTACATGGAAAAACGTGACGAGCAAACACTACTCGGATGCCACTGTGGAAGAGAGGGAAGTTGCCAAGGTGGTCACGGACTTGGTGATGGCCAACCTTGGCAGCTTTAATGTTGGAAAGAGAAACACTTGGTTATCGCCCGAGAGCCTGGCGAAGGCCAAATGGGTGACAACATTCGAGGACTCCACCGCTGCTGCAGCTGCAAAGAAGAAGAAGAAGAGATTAAGGAAAAAAGGGAGTCCCCTTACCATTAAGGAGCCATCCGAGAGGCCACGGAAGAGTCAACGGACTGAGGCCTCAAAGGATCCGGTGCCAATCGTCGAATACCCCTCATCCGACGATGATGACGCCGTCATCGCGCCTCTTGTCTGGAGGGCCAAGGGTTTGGTTGTCAGACCTATTGCAGAGCCTGAGGTCGCAGGCCCTTCTTTTGCTGCTGCTAAGATCCAGGGTGAGGTCTCGAACTTTCCTACTAGTCCATCTGAGGACCCTAATGCTTTTGAGGCCGCGGAGGAGGCTGGAGACAACCAGGGCGAGGAGGCGGCTGTGATTGTGACCGTTCCCGCCCTGGAGGTTGCTGAGGTTGGGGAGCCTCGTGGAGTAGAGCCAACCGCCGTCACCCCTACCGAGGACACAATCGAGATTCTTAGCGGCGATGAGGTTGAAGTTGCGGTCTCGGAGCCCCCTGAGGTTGCTGAGCTCCCGGAAGTTGTTAAGTCCCCGGAAGCCGTTCAGCCCTTGGAAGTGGTTGAGCCCCCTGTCTCTGAAGGTACTTCGTCTGAGGCTGTTTTTGATGCTCCTGTGGCACCTGTAGATGAGCTGCTAGAGCCCGAGGTCGTAGGAGAGCGTGGCCAAAGCCATGACTCTCTCGTCTCTAAGGTACTTCACCGTCTTTCCACCTGTCTTGCTTCTTGTTGTTTGCGTCTTAATGAACTTGTCTCTTCTTACAATTTCAGGATCTGGCCGGGAGCCTCAATCAGCTGATTGGCGAGGTTGCCCAAGCCTGCTCGGAGATGGAGTCTTTGAGGGCTGCTGGAGTGGACAGCCAGCGGCTACAAGTGGAGCTTGCTGAGGCCACTACAAAGAACGCCTCTTTTGAGGAAAACCTAAGGCTTCAGCAAATTCAGTACGTATTCTTCCGAGAAAGGAACCTCTAGCTGGAGGAAGCGCTGAGGGCGTCGGTGAGAGCCGTGGATATAGCGCCCCTGTTCGAGATCAAGTATTGGGACGGCATTCATTTGTGCCGTCGGCTAATGCGGCTGCTATATTCACGGTTCCCCACTGTTGTGCTGGATCCTCGAAACGCGAGCGCCACCTGTCTCGGGGATGTGTACGGTATTGTAGGGAGGCCATTTCCTGGGTCCCCATGTCCGAGTCCTTCCGGGGGTTCTCGTCCTTCAGATCAGCCGGGGAGCTCGGGCCAGGCAGAGGCTTCCTATTCTCAAGAAGAAGGGCAACCTGGGACCACTCCTCCGCGGGGTCCCTCTGAAAGCTAACTTCTCTCTCTCTCTTTTTTCTTTTATTGTTGTTTGTATGTTGTACATGAATAAAATGGATATTCAATTTTAGTTCGAGTGTTTAATTCCTTCTCCTTGATTCTTGGAGTGTTTTTTTTTTGTCACGGCGCTAAACAAGTTAGCTTTGCGCCCAACTAATGTCTGAGTTCTTTGTCATGTGACCTCTTGCGGCACTTCGACAAATACAAGTTTTGAATACGACCTCCCGGGCGGTTCGGACAAATCCGAGTTTTGAAATACGACCTCTTGGGCCGCTCGGACGAATCCGAGTTTTTCAAATACGGCATCTTGGGCCACTCGGACGAATCCGAGTTTTTGAATTATGACCTCTTGGGCCGCTCAAACGAATCCGAGTTTTTTGAAATACGACCTCTTGGGCCGCTTGGACAAATCCGAGTTTTTTGAAATACGACCTCTTGGGCCGCTCGGACGAATCCGAGTTTTTAAAATATGACCTCTTGGACCGCTCAGACGAATCCAAGTTTTTGAAATACGCCTTCTTGGGCCGCTCGGACGAATCCGAGTTCTCTCCCCCCTTATATATATATATATAAGGGGCGAGAGGGCCGTCTCATCTAAGGACAGCCTAAGTTTGACAGGTTACCTGGATAGCAGGCGGTCCGTTTATCACTGGTAGTGTCTTTTGAGGTGCGTGGCATTCCAAGTCTGGGGTACCAGCTTGCCCTCTTGGGTGTGCAATTTGTAGGCCCCGCCCCAAAGGATGGCAGAGACCAAAAATGGTCCCTGCTAATTCAGGGAGAGTTTGTTTCTGCCGGCGTTTTTCCTCGTGGCCTCCACGCTTCTCAGTACCAAATCCCCAACCTCGAATTGCCGCGCCTTCACCTTCTTATTGTAGTAGTGGGCAACCCGCTGCTAGTACACCGCTACCCTTAGCCTAGCTTGGTTGCCGACCTCCTCGAGCATGTCGAGATTTTCCCGAAGCCTCTAGGTGTTGTCGGTTGAACTGAAGCATCCAACCCGCGGACTCATGAGGCCTACTTATATTAGGATGACAGCTTCAACCCCGTAGCAGAGGCTGAAGGTGGTCTCCCTCATGGGTTCCCTGGGCGTTGTCCTGTATGAACAGAGGATGGACGGCAGCTTGTGTACCCACGAGCCCTCGGAACTCTCCAGCTTAGTCTTGAGCCCGTGCAAGATCATGTGGTTTGTGACCTCCACCTGCCCGTTGGCTTGGGGGTATACTACTGACATGTGGACCAAGTTGATTTTCAGGTTGGTGCAGTACTTAGTGAACCGTTTCCTAGAGAACTGCGTCCCGTTGTCAGTCACGATTCACTTTGGGATCCCAAATTTGCACACGATGTTCTACCGAAGGAACTCAGTGGCATTTTGTTTCGTTATCCTTGTGAGTGGTACTGCCTCCACCTATTTGGTGAAGCAATCTATCCCTACGATTAGGAACTTCCTCTGTCCGGGCGCAAGCGAGAGCAGTCCGAGAATGTCAAGCCCCCGCTGGGCGAACAGCCATGGTGATTGGAGTGCCTGGAGATCTGTGTGAGGGCGATGACTCACGTTGCTATGGAGTTGGCAGTTCTCACATTTACGCACAAAGTTCATGGCGTTGTACTTCATCGTTGGCCAGTAGTATCCCTGCCTCATGAGCTTGAAGGCCAGGTTCTTTCCTCCGATGTGGGACCCGCATATCCCAAGGTGCACCTCCTGGAGGGCGTACTCGGCCTCCTCGGGGGTGAGACACCTTAGGTAAGGGGCCAAGAAACCTCGCCAGTACAACTGGTCATTCATGATTGTGTACCACCCCACAGTTTTCTTTACCTTCTTGGCCTCATTCGGATCCTTAGGCAATGTGCCGTCAGATAGGTACCTTAGGTAAGGAGTTGTTCAGGTGTCGTCGTTAGACACTTGCATTACCTCTGGCTCGGGGTCTTTGACATTGGATCTATTTAGGACTTCACGCATCCCTCGAGTATACTGTTCCAGATCTCCTGAAGCTGTAGCCCTTGCCAGCGTGTCGGCCTTGGTGTTTTCCTCCCTCTGAATATGGATGAACTCGACCACCTCGAATTTCGAGGTCACACTTTTGATTTTGGAGAGGTACTTGGAGAGCTGTGGGCTGTTGACTTCGAAGTGCCCGCAGACTTGATTGATGACCAATTTGGAGTCGCTGTAAACGACTTAATTTTTGACTGAGTATTCCTTGGCTAACCGAAGCCTAGCCAACAAGGCCTCGTACTCCGCAACGTTACTAGTGGTCGAGAACCCCAAGGTTAGTGAATATTTTATCTCCAGCCCCTCAAGCATGCGCAAAACAACACCAGCTTCGCAGCCATCCTTTATCGAGGAGCTATCCACGTGCAGGGTCCACGCTGATGCCTTGCTGAACTCGTCTACACTAGGCTGGCTTCCATCGCCGTTGGCTAGCGCTGTTGTCTCAATAAGGAAGTCCGCGAGGGCCTGTCCCTTCAAAGCTGGCCTCGGACGGAACTCAATATCGAATTCTTCTAACTCGATGGCCCACTTGATTAGTCATCCGGATATCTCGGGCTTCTGCAAGATGGCCCTTAGTGGCTGGTCGGTCAAGACCACTATCTTGTGCGCCTGGAAATATGGTATAAGATTCCGCGCGGAGTAAACCAATGCTTGGGCAACCTTCTCTGTGAGCGGATATCTTGTCTCAGCGTCCGTGAGAGTCTTGCTTACATAATACATGGGTTGCTGTTTCCCGTGTTGCTCCCGTATCAGAGCTGAGTTTAAGGCCGTGTCGGACACGGAGAGATACAGGAATAGCTCCTCGCTCAGTTGGTGGGAAGCCAAAAGAGGTGGGCTCGAGACGTAGCTTTTGAGCCCTTGGAATGCGTCTTCACAGTCGTCACTCCACTGAAAGTCTTGGCTTTTTGTTCCTCTCAGGGCTTTGAAGAACGACGGGTCCTTCTTGGCCGATTTCGCTAGGAAATGGGAGAGGGCCACCACCTGCCCGGTAAGCTTCTGAACCTCCTTCATTGTCCGCGGAGATCGCATGTTCAGGATTGCCTTTATCTTTTCTAGGTTTGCCTCGATCCCCCGATGTGACACAATGTAACCGAGGAACTTTCTCGAAGCTATGCCGAATGTGCACTTGCTCGGATTGAACTTCATCCCGTGAGTCCTGAGCACGTGGAAGGTCTCGGCAAAATCCTTTATGTGATCGCTGCTCGCCCTGTTCTTGACGAGTATGTTGTCAACATAGACTTTCACGTTTCTGCCTATCTGGTCCTTGAACTTTTTGTTCACGAGTCGCTGATAAGTCACACCTGCATTCTTGAGGCCAAAGGGCATTATCTTGTAACAGTACGTCTCTTGGTCCGTCATGAACGATGTGTGCTCATCCTCAGGACTCATCTTGATCTGATTGTAGCCCGAGTACGCATCCATGAAGCTTAAGAGCTCGTGGTCGGATGTCGAATCTATAAGTTGGTCAATCCTGGGCAGTGGGAAACTGTCCTTGGGGCACGCCTTGTTGAGGTTGGTGAAGTCCACGCACATCCTCCATTTTCCACTATTCTTCTTTACCATGATCACGTTGGCCAACCAGTTCGGATATTGCACTTCTCGGATGAACCTGGCGTCTAGGAGTTTATTGACTTCCTCGTGTATGGCCACCAGCTTCTCTGTGGAGTAATTCTTACGCTTTTGCCTGACGGGGTTATGATGAGGATCAATACCCAGCTTGTGGACTATGACCTCGGAGGAGATTCCCGGCATGTCACTGGGTGACCAGGCGAACACATCCGAGTTCTCCCGCAGGAAGCTGATCAGTTGGTCTCAGATGGACTCTGGCAGCGAGCTTCCTATATGGACATGCTTCTCTAGATCCCCCGGATCCAACGCGACTTGGACGGTTAACTCCCCTGGCTGCGCATGTTGCAGCGTGGTCTCGTCCCTAAGGTCGAGGTCTTCCATTGGTTGTGGAAGGGTTGCTTGCGTGGTTTGTGCTAAGTAACACATCTGTCCCATGGATTGATCCCCGAGGACTTCCCCCACACCACACGGGGTTAGAAATTTCATTTTGAGGTGCGGGATAGAAGTCACCACACCGAACGTGGCCAAGCATGGGCGCCTGAGTATTGCATTATAGACCGATGGTAGGTCCATGACTAGAAAGGTGAGGACCTTGGACGCGATCCTCTGATATGTTCCCAATGTCACCTCTAACTAGATGATACCTTGAACAGGTACTGACTCATTGTCCAGCCCATAGAGTGGCCCTTCTGGTTCTCTCATTTGACTCTTCTTAAGTCCTAACTTGAAATAGGTATCGAGGTAAAGCAAATTCCTGGAGCTTCCATTATCAATAAAAACTCGTTTCATCCGGTAGTCATTTGCTCCGCCCGAAACGAGTGCAGTTACAACCAGAGGGTCGGAGCGAGGAGAAGTTACATGATCCATGTCCTTATTGCTAAAACAGATAACTTCGTCTTCGCCTCCGGGTCTTGTCCTTAGCCTCTTCGCTGCTGTGAGCTCCTGCGCGTTCCCTTTGGCCGGCCGGCTCGATATCATGTTTACGACCCCCGCAGCCACTCTTTTCCTGGGGGGGCTCAGCCTTGCTATTGCCCGCTGTTTCGGAAGTTTGTCCAGGTCTTTGCAGGAAACGATTGAGGTGTCCCCTTCTGATCAGCTCCTCTATCTCCTTCTGCAGAGTCCTAGAGTCCTCCATGTTGTGGCCCCCGGAGCGGTGGTAGTTACCGTATTTCGTCTGGTCTCTACCCTGCAGGTTCTTCAGCGGCCTGGGCCACTTCAGAAACTTTTCCTCCCAGATTTGCATCAGCACGTTGGTGCGGGTGTCGTTTAGTGGCGTGAAGTGCATAGGCCTCGGCTCTCTCCGAATGTTCTGCTCAGTCTTGTGCTGCTTCTTTGCCACTTGGGGACTCTAATAGTCCCCAACCTTCCTCTTGCCTTCCGCTGCCTTTGGGTGGGGGTGCTCGTCTCTCTCCAGCCGCTTGGCATCGTTGGCCTCTTTAGATGCAATGTATACCCTGGCTACAGCCTCGACCTCTATAAAGGTCTGGGGATCCTTATAGATGATGTGCTTGAAGAAGGCACCTCTCTCTAAGGCCGAGAGGAAAGTGTTTAACTTTATCTCGTCGGTCAATTTGGGAATTTGCCTGGCCTCGGCTACGAATCAGACCAGGAATCCCCTTAAGCTCTCTTTGGCACCCTACTTGATCCGGGTAAGGTGTTAGGGCTGCTTCTTCACCCTCCTACTGGAGGCAAACTGCGAGAGTAAGGCCGTTGCCAAGTCGCTGAAGGTGCGGATGGAGTCTGACGACATCCCGTAGAACCACGCCCTTGCATCCTCCTTTAAGGTCAAGGGAAAGTATTGGCACATGGTTGTCTCATCCAAACCCTGCAGGCTCAGGTGCTCCCGGAAGTAGTTGAGGTGATCCATCGGGTCAGCGTTGCCGTCGTAGACCTCCAGGTTTGTCATTTTGAATTTTGGGAGGAGCGTCTCATTCTGATTTTTGTTGAGAATGGGGATTAGAGGGCATTAGCTCCTCCCCCGTTGCTTTCACCGAGGACTCGGTTCCATCCTCTTTCTAACCTCTCCTCCACTCTGAGTGGGGCAATTGCCTTCTTCTCGTTGAGGTAATGCCTCAACTCATAGGGTTCTCGGTCATCATGATGCTCAGGGGTCGTCCTGGCTCCTTGGTGGGGAGCGTCGCGCGGGATCGCCTCTCGAGCGCTGCACTCGTGGCGACTCCGAAGGGTTCCAGAGTTGCACCTCTCTGGGCTTTCTTCTTGGATCCGAGGACTCAGACGGCCCTCCAGCCCATGTGGGACCCTGCTGCTAGAGGTAACTTGGGTCCTCGGGTTTTCATGCCGGCTGGTTGGCTTCTCTCGGCGATCTCTCTCCCTGTCCCCGCCTTGGGACGTTCCGGCTTGGGAGGCCTTGGAAGGGGCTCCTCTCACTTGCTCGTCGATCTTGGAGCAGAGTGTTTCGAAGGCCTTGGACATGCCTTCTAATTTGGCCGCCAAGGCCTTGACCACCGGATCAGGGTGGTTTTCCACCCCGACGCAGGGGTTGAGGTCATCATTGTGTGAGGCCACTTCTCTGACGAGTGCACTTTCCTGTGCCATTGTGTTCACCATTTTGGACCTTGATGTTAGAATCATTGCAGTGTTTCTGTATGTTTTGCGAAGATATGAAAAGCAGACTTTTAATCGTTTTCTATAGACGGCGCCAATGTTGCGTCCTCGTATTCCGGCCGCCGTACAATGAAAGTCCGTGTTCGCACTTTGTGCTCTTGGATGGACGGAATCGTGCAACACAAAATGAATCATTAAGTTTGACGAGAATAACGTTTCGGGGAAGAAAATGGGACGAGGGCACAATGCACGAGGACATTACGTAAAAAATCCCTTTTTGAACGAAAAAGGGGAAAAACCACAGTGGTGGATGCTAGATCCGAAAGATTCCAGTACCTTTAGAATGGAGTACAACTGGTCACAGTGGCACCTTTTGTTGCCACACGAAGTTACAAGGCAAGAGATCTTATTCTCTCTTTCTTTTCTAATTTTCTTTCACTTGGTTGCTGTTCACAGTATGCATGCAAATGCCAACTCTTCGAATCCTTTCTCTCGTTGCTTGAATGGGGTATTTATAGAGGGGGATCATGCTGTTGACATGAGGACACGTGGCGTTGCGTGTACTGGGATGCCTGCCATCAACTCTGTTGATTCGGCATGTCAAGGAGGCCTGCTACCAACTCTACTAATTAAGCATGTCAAGTGCCATTAGTCCCATGATGATTGTGCGTGTTTTGAGCGCCATGATTTCCTGCGGAGGTGGCGTGTTACAGAGAACACGTGCTCTTTGGTAATAGTGAATCGTCTGAGCTGGTGTGCTCAGCAATCTTGGGCCCCCTTTTCCTCTGATCTGATGATTCAAAGATGAAGAGATTGTCCTCATACCTAGAAAGCCTTCTGGGCCTTTGTCGAATCCTCGAGCTTATTGAGCCAAATTCTCAAACGTTTCTCTCGCTAAAGGCCCGTGGGACTTCAGTATTGTATTCTTGGCTTTATGTCCTCGGGATTTCATTGGTGACGTTAGTCTCTAATGGCGTCCTCGGGCCTCTTGGGTCAAATTGGTCTCCTGGACCATTGTCGCCATTTGGGCTTCTGGGGACGCTGGCCCATGTCCTTGGGCTTCTAAGGCCAACTTAATCTCTTGGGCCAAGTTAGGCTTTTTGGGCCTCTTGGGATGCAAGTGACTGTCTTTAGGCCTTTTGGGCCAAATTATCATCGTAAGTCTCTTAATCCGTGGACTTGACTCTTTGGGCCTTTCTTTCTGGGCCTCGGGTGCCGAGACCCATCAACACTTAACAAACGAGTTAAGAGAAAGAGAGAGAGATTAAATGGATGCAAGGCTAAGCTTTGAAGAAAATTTCATGGGGAGGAGATTTTGGAGAATAAATACAGGCAAAGTGTTGGACCTCCTACTATATTCTTGAATCAAATTAATGGGTTCAAATCAGCTTAAAACAATGTCAGACCCAAAACTGCCTTACTATTATCATGATGCCAGTAATTCAAAGGTGAAAAATTTACTATGTTTGGTAAAGCAAACATTTTGGAGATATATTAATTGTAAAAAACATTAATAAGTCATTAATTAAAAATGTCACACCTAAAGATAGAATGAGTCGAAAAAGAAAATGTTGGGTTTTTTTCTCTAATTACTCTTTGTTATTGATTCTGAAGTAAGTATTTTTGTCATTTGGTGGTTTGCTAGGTTTGGGATGAAGATTCGCTCCAGTGTGAAAATTGAGTGGCACAGAAGATCAACATCTATGGCCGTATAAGGGGACACTCATACGTGTGCACTGAAAACTAGCATACTTGAGGAACACTTAAGGGTACACATATACGTCGCTAGCAGCAGGATCAGCAGTTAAGATGCATCTGTTTTGCTCGAGTTTGCAAAGAGAATATTTGCCCATGGCTTTCAAATGCAAATGCTTACATTTGAACACCGAAGCTAGCATTCTAGTTGTCGTTCGAAGCCCAGAAGGAATATAAAAGGCCTTAACGTGATTTTAAGACGTATTTATGAGAGTGTTAAAAACAATAGAGCACCTCAAAAGAAAAGAGAGGAGAGAAAAGAGAATAATGAACAGAGTTTGGTATCCGGTTGAGGCTCAACTCGAGCTTATTACTTGTCAAATTTGGGCATGTTGTTCTACTTTATATTATAGCACTTATTACTAATTTAGTTGCTCGTTTTATCCATTATATTTCTCCCGTATTGTTATTAGGTGTGTTGTGGTTGGTATTTAATCAGTTATTCATACAGTTTAATATGAATAGCTCTTGGATAACGTTATTTATAACCAAATATTTATAGTGGCTATTGTCTTGAGATTATCCGTAATTTTTTCTTGATTAAAAAATATGTTCTATTGCATATTTTTGTCATTGTATTCAATTAGGATAGAATAATATCTGACATTATTTGGATTATTTTGCTTGAATCCTAATTGGAAAGACATAAAAGAGAGGCAATTAGTGTTTACACTGTAGTGCATGTGTGCACACATTACGCCCGTACTTTTTTGTTTGCATCCGTTGAATATTTTATGTCAAATTATTATATTCGGTTTGGGTTGCGGGTGGTTTGGTGACGAAAAATAGTGGAAATATATAATTTTTAGATGAAAAAACTAACACTATTCTTTTTAGCCACATAATTTTTAGATCAAAAGAATGTATTGCAAAAACTCATAAACGTGAAAAGAAAACCTAAAAAGTGAGGAAGCATATAGTTGATAATGCAGAGG
>JAODPA010066675.1:0-10840 GCA_025585075.1 Nepenthes mirabilis
TTTCGTTCTCTATATATATATTTTTTAGTTTTTATATAAAACGAAAAAAGAGAGAGCGAGAATCTAGCTCCCCATCCACCGTATAATTAGCGGTGATCAGACTGCCAGCATTTAATCCAACGGCGCAGACAGTAACCGCGTCAATACGAGGGTCATGAGGCATGAGATGGTTACCCCGAATAAATCATCTCTCTCACATGAGCCTGAAGACCCCTCTGGTTCTTCCCCTCTCTAAGACCTTCAACCTCAACAACTTCTTCCGCACTCCTCTCTCTCTCTCCCTCCCTCTCGCTCTCGCTCTCTCTCTCTCCCTTCTTTTTCGGCCACAAATCTGAATACTCATGTTTTATATAATGTAATTGGATTGAGAGAGGAAGAGGGGGAGATAGATAGATAGAGAGGGAGGGAGGGAGAGAAGCTAAGATGCAATCAACGAACGGTTCTGGTCAGCTGCCGCAACAGCAGCAACAACCGGCAACGGTGGTGGAAGGGGGAATGACGGCGCAGCAATGGATGGCGATGCAGTATCCGGCGGTGGCTATGGTAATGCAGCAACAGATGATGCAGTGGCATTACCCCTCGCCGCATTACATGGCGGCGTACCACCCTCAACCATATATGCAACCTCCGTCGCCCCATTACTATAACCAGCAGCAGCAGCGGAGGAATGGTGGTGTAAATAAGACCATCTGGGTCGGCGACTTGCATGATTGGATGGATGAGCATTATCTCCGTAATTGCTTTGTTTCCACGGGAGAGGTTTAGTTTCCCCATCACTCACTCATATACACTCTCTTTCTTTCTTTCTTTCTTTCTTTTTTTCTTTCTTTTTAAAATTTGTATTAATTCGGTCGATTGAATTTGGTTTGCTCATATTATTTGAATGGATCGGGCATTGATGTGAAAAATGGAATTCATATTTCCGTTAATTTCTGTGTCGATTATGTTCGTATTAAATGATTAGCTTTCGGTTACTTAAAGTTTATTGTTTCTCATAATTGACATTAAAAATTGCTCCCCTTAAATGAAAAAAAAGATCATATCTTTATGCCAGTGGCTGCCTTTGGCTGATGTAGTGGAGCCATCTCACCTTAATGCCTAAAGTTATTTGTAGTAGTTGTAGGGCGATCTGCGTTTTATGATGATTCTTGTAAACACGGACTGCGATTTAATATGTGAAAATTATATTCAGATGAGAAAATGCAAATGAAAATTCAAATTTCTGCTTTTCTGATTGTAATTGTTTAATTTGGAAGGTGCAAGATTACATCCTGCATTCTTCACAGTCTGGGGTTTATTAATCTTGTGTTGGGTGTAGTAACATTGAGATACATATGGGTGTGTAGAACTTCAATCTTCTCAATTTAATTCTGTAATTATATTACTTGATGAAATGTAATGCAATGACTCGTCATTGGGTTTTCATCTGGTCTTCTGGCATTATGAATGCAATCGGTTTCCCATGATTCACAAATATTGTTAAAATTAGTATCTTCTTGGAGAATGTTTCTGGTCTGAAAACAGTATCTGGAGTACAATCTTTGCTGTATCCAAAATTGGTAATCATTTGTGAGGAGTGTCGAGTTTAATTTAAGGAATTCAGCCATGGATTGGAAGCAAAAAGAATTCCTTTTTTAAGGCATCTCATATTTAAGTGGCTAGCTTTGAATATAAGATATCGGTATTGCCGATTCATAATTGGATTGATAACTTTATGATACAGTAGCTATGGTTTCTCAAGATTTGAATGTGCACCTGTGAGCAATTGTGCCTTGCCTCTGCCTGTTTGAATTATAACGACACCTGTTGGAGGTATTATTGAGTCCAAAAAGCAGCAGCAACCACTACAATCATATGTCCTAGAGGAGAGAGGCTGAATGAGGATGGGAATTCATTGTGTTTGCTGTTCATAGATCATGAGTTTTCTGTCTCTGAAATGTGTCTGCCTATTTCAAATATTAAGAGATAAGAGTTTAAGTTTTTTTGGAATATCTTATTTGTCAATATCACTGTTCAATATAAAAAATTCTTATGAATTTCTTTGAAATACTCATTTCTTTTTTCTTCTCTGTCAGACCTATCACATATCAATTTGATGAATGGAAAGTATTCGGATGTTTTGCACTTGTTTTTAAGAGAATAGAGGATGGTTTGGCAGTTCTTGAACTAGTTGGGTTAAGTAGGCCGTGCTGTGCCGACACTACACTAAGTCATGGGCAGTCTGCCTGGTTTCAAACTGTGCTTGGCATGGAACGGATTGATAAAACCCCGGCCCAGCATAGCACTGGGCCTGGTCGAGACTGGACCATACTGTGCTCGGGCAGTACCATGCCAAGTACATGCAGGCCGAATGTGCCAATGAAGAAACATTATATAAAAAAATGCACAAAGGTTTTGAGTTGATACCTCTTATTTTATTAATTAAATATTAATCAACTATTGATCAATAATTGACTAAATATACAATTATTTATGTGTAATTCATATTTTGCTACAGCTTCTTGACTCATTTTCTATGTGCTGCTCAAAATTATTGTATTATATAATGAAATTTTTGTGTCTAACCAATCTTTAAATTTGATGAAAATCTCAAAGGTTTTGGTGTCATCTTGCTTTATTTTTCATTTACTACTCCCCACGAGCATTGAAAGTAGACCAAAATGATACAATAAGTGCAAGGAAAGTCAAAAGGTTCCATGCTATTGAGTGAGCACAACGAATGTATACTCGTTACCCTCACCACTTCAAAATCTAAAACTTGGATTGATCGCACTTGTTAATGTGGTCAGATTACAAGGAGTGCAATAGTTAAGCCATAGTCGAATAGTCACTGACTAGCTGTGATTCATGTCAACATTATATGAGGATAAACCTATCTCATTTGATTGGATAATGACTGTTGTTGTGATTGATATGGACGGCTTCACTGTTAATTTGGGTCCGTGCAAGTTATATATAGTATGTAGGTCATACTACACCTGCTACTTTTCTTCTTTAGTAATCTCGTTCATCCCTGAGTTTGCTTAAAATTCTTTAAGACAGACAGACACCCCAATCTCCTTTGTCCGCAGTTCTATATGGTAGCAAAGCGTGATATAATAGGAAGAATTCTCTAATATTTCAAAAGAATTTTCTATAAGATTTATTTAGTTATTATTAGTTTATATTTCAAATTTGATATATGTAATTAATTTTTCAAATTTATTTTTAAAGATTTTATATTTACCTTCTTGATTGGTTTGATGTTTTGAAAATTTTTAATGNGGTTTGATGTTTTGAAAATTTTTAATGTTTTCAATATAGAGTAAAGTTGTTAGTAAATGATAGTAGTTGGTTTAACACCAAATTGATGTTGTATAATATGTATCTACAAGTTTATCTGTTGTGAAATTAAAAAAAAAAATAAAATCTGAAGATACTTATCATTTATTCCATCTTCCAATTCGTCTCTATAATAGGCTCTACCAATGGAATGTGCTTGTTGTGGAAGATGTTTAGAATATTTCAAAAAGGATAAGCTATGTCCAGCATCTGGTACATGGAGTTCTATCATATTGGGCATAATCCTCTGATAGCTGAGGTTGCTATGCTTGCATAAAGTTTTGAATTGCTGCTCCTGCAAAAAAGATATTTTGCATATGCTTAGACATTTTCACAAATTTAGGTTGTTTGTACATACTTCTCAATTTAGATCTTCTACTACGAGGAATGGACTATTTGAGTGAACAATATATTTTGCAAATCCCTTTCGATTTATCTTGGCATCATAATGGAATATTCCTAGAGATGCACCACATGCAAATATTAATTTATTGTTATCTTTTATATTTTTCTATGTGACTTTTCAGGTATTCGATACTAATTTTTTTAAAAAAGTAACATTTTTTTGACAATTAATTAATTTAGTTTTAAAAAGTTGTCAAATATACTAAGATATTTTCTAGAGAATGGCCAAAGGTAGTGAGAGTAACACTCTCAGGGGTAAGTTGTGATTATGATATTTTTATACCATTATTAGTTTGTGGTATAACCACTATAGGAGTTTCATGGTAGCTATCCCAATCTCGTTCACCACCAAAATGAGGAAATTATGAACCATAAATTTAGTATTCTAATTTACAAAATAATTATTAATTGTACAAATAAAAAATGAATTCAAGTTTATAACAAATAAACAATAGTTGGTGAAGTATTAGATCACTTAGAAGATTGACAATGAGTAGAGAGAATTTTGGTGAAAGGTATTAATAGATTTTTGAGGGTGGGGTATTTTGACAATTAGAATTTTTTTAGGAAAAAGGGAAGGGGGAGCAATGATCATCTATATGTATGTAAATATGTATGTATGTATGTACACTCGGTCGTGCCATGTCAGCACGTGAGCCATTGAAGGGTGGCCTAGCATGGTCTAGGGTATTGGGTCATGTTTGACAAGATACAGTATAGTTCATACAGCGTTATGCTTGGCATGGCCCATTTATCACATCTGGTTTAAACTTTTTCCATTCTTTTTGATTTGCTAGTGAACAACATTTTTTTGGGGGGCTTTGTGAGCATGAACTGTTTAGTTCTTTGTGGTTACGATTTTACTACCAACTTGTTGCATGATTGGCATTGGTATAACTTATTTTGGCCATTATCTTTGCTACAATACCGACTTTTGATTGTCACCAACTCCTTGGAACCAAAATTCTCTTCAGAGTATGGATATGGTAAAATAATTGTTCATAGGTGGATGGAATTTTCAACAACGAATAGAATTTGTAATTCAAGGGAATGCAGGCAATCGCTTTTAGTTAGGACGGTTCAAGACAATAATTTGGCTTTTCTGTGACTAAATTAAAATAGGGTTGTTAATGCTCAATTAGCATATATATTGCAGCTATTCTGATATTGGTCAGCTTTCTTAAGAATATTGAAACCACAGACATGATCAGATTTTTATGGAGAAAGCTTTGCATTCTGCATTGGAAGTTAATATTTTTTTATCTTCCCCATAGTTTGCCTAACCTGTCTTAACTTCTGGATTTGTTCAATGATGCAGATTGCAAATATTAAACTTATCCGAAATAAGCATACTGGTTTGTCAGAGGGGTATGGATTTGTTGAGTTCTTTTCACATGCTACGGCTGACAAAGTTCTACAAAGTTATGTTGGCCTCATGATGCCTAATACTGAGCAGCCATTTAATTTGAACTGGGCAACATTTAGCACCAGTGATAAGCGAGCTGATAATGGTTCTGATCATTCGATATTTGTTGGAGATCTATCTGCAGATGTCAGTGATAACTTATTGCATGAGACGTTTGTGAGTAAATACCCTTCTGTCAAAGCTGCAAATGTTGTCATTGACGGAAACACTGGCCGTTCAAAAGGCTATGGTTTTGTGAGATTTGGTGATGATAATGAGAGGGCTCAAGCAATGATCGAGATGAATGGTGTCTATTGTTCAACTAGGCCCATGAGAATTGGTGCTGCAACGCCCAAAAAATCTCTGGGTTATCAGCAAGGTAATTCATTTTCCAATTTGCTTTTAAATTTAGCATGATAAATTGAGGTACCAAGCTTAAACATGGATGTTGGGTTTTCCGGGGCCTGGCTTAATAAAAAAATAAAAAACTGAAAAACTCAAGGCGGATAATATGTTATAACTTGGACTCAGGTCATTATATAATTGTATTAGAGCTAATTTCATTTGGAAGTATACAGACGTGAGTTGGGTCAATCTTTAGCCATGCCACACATGTGATGAGGATGCCGTTCTTTAAGTGGGTAGAGCGTAGGAGTTGATATCTAGGATCCCATATTGTTCGGGAAATAAAAGGGAATGTGGTTTATAATCAGGCTTAGATCTCTTTATGATAGCATGCCATTTCTTGGGGAAACCCAGGAGAAATAAAACTGTGTCGGTACGGATCCATATATGCTTCCAAAGTGAACAATATATTATCATGTGTAATTGGGTCGCTACATGATGAAAGTGAAGAGAAAAGAAAAGGAAGTGAATTTGTCTGCCAGCGAATAAGGATTTGTTCTGTAATATACTTGATTATGCAAGGATATACATCAAATGGCACCTCTGCGTCAGGCTCACTATCCGATGCGGATTCGACAAACACAACTGTGAGTTCTTTATCTTTCTGATGCATTTCAATCATCATTGGTACTTTAAAAAAGTTGTAAAAATGCTTCCCTTACCGACTTTCTGCTTCAGATATTTATCGGAGGGCTTGATCCTAATGTTGCGGATGAAGATCTTAGGCAGCATTTTTCTCAGTATGGTGAAATAGTTTCTGTTAAAATCCCAATTGGAAAAGGGTGTGGATTTGTACAATTTGCCAACAGGTGAGCTATATATGCTGTATTGCGCACATCATCATAAATGCCTACTTCTAAAAGCAAAAGAAGTATCTTTATTTCTTTCCCCTTCTGTTATGTGACCCCTGCTGAAATCTGTCCAGAAGCAATGCTGAAGAGGCATTACAGATGTTAAACGGGAAGGTAATTGGTGAGCAAACTGTGCGCCTTTCTTGGGGCCGTAACCCAGCAAATAAACAGGCATCTCTCTCTTTCTCTCTGTGGGAGTGTGGATTTATGTGTGCATGCGCCTTCTATATGTAATGGGCGATAGGTATTTATATTGGATCTATTGGTTATAAATTTTTTTTATAAAATAGTATAAAATGAATTGGGAAAAAATATTTGGCCATACCGGGTGTATTAGCCAATATATTGTGCTATTTTTTCAATACAATAAGATATCTTGATTATTTTACATTATCGGGAAATGTTGTCATAGAGGGTTTGATACCGATATATTGGACGATATTTTACATATTAATTGATATTTTGGTTCATTAATCTTTCCAAATTGGATTCTTGGGAAAAGGTAGCTGGCACTATTGGTCTTAAGGACATTTGAAGTCCATCCATGTTGTTCATAAACCCCTTTTCCCTTTTCCTAAAGGTTTAAAACCTGTGTTTTTTTCAATTGAATCCTCAACCTCAAGTCATTGGGTTGTCCCTTAAGAGACTTATTTCATTCTACTGCAGCTTAGTTTTTCCCTCCCTCTTTTTTTAGCCTTTATCCCTTATGACATTTGGCAGATGAGACGTGATTTCAGCAGTCAACGGAATGGAGCGTTGTACTATGGACGACACATATATGATAGGTACGGATATGCTCTCCCTCAGCCTCATGACCCAAGCAACTATGCAGCTGCAGCATATGGACCTTATCCAACGCATGGGGACCAAAGACAAGTAGCTGAGTGAACTGAACTGCAGATGCCAGTCAGTCAGTTTCTATCAATCAGTAATGGCCACACTACGGGAAAGCGGTATTGTTTCATTGTTGTGTAGAATCTCATGATGACCGCACCCTCCAAATGGAGTGGAACTGAATTTTGACAACTAAGGTGAAGTTTTGGAGGCTTTTGATTCGACATTCAATAATAAATTGATATTCAAGTTTGAACTTCCTTAGTACAGCACTCTTGTCTAGTATTGCTGTTTAAATAGCTCGAGTGGATTTTCAATAAGTTGATTTTGGTTTTGTAAGAAGTTTTAACTCATTATTTTCAAAAATACCCCAATTTATGTTTCAGCAAAAGTTGCAAGTCATAATCTTCTTCCTGATTATTTTCAAAATCTTAAGCGAAGAATCTTGTGAGTTACCAATGTGAGGGTGTGGCTCATGAACATAGATTAGTTTCTTGCTGAAAGGTGCTGGTATTTGAAGCTTGAGAAAAACGACTCAGAACAACAAGAAATGTGAAATTGTGTAGCCAATAGCTCAAGATAAGAAGGAAGAAATAAAGAGCCATGTGAAGCAGACATGCTCACAGCACATTGCCCTAGTGGGACCCAAGAGGTCATGTCGATCTTTTTTTTTTTTTTTGGGGGGAGGGGGGGGGGTCTTAAATGAGTGATAATTCTAACCATAGTGTCACAGCTTTTATTGCTATCTGTTCACAGATAATGTAGCCTAGCTATAGTAGCTGCAACATGAGCCCATGATGGATATAATCGTCAACGAAACTATTTAAACTTATGATTAGGAAATGTTTAGATACCATCTGCTTCCACCATTAGCATAAATCTGGTTTTCGTGGACACTAAGTTGTATTTGGAAAAGCATGTTTTGGCAGGTATTCCGGCATTATATCTGATTGTAACCTTTTTGGTTATAGCTAGATAGCCAAGAATGAGAAATCAACCTCGGTTAGACTAGAAATTCCAGAGGCACCAACTATTAATCAATCATGACAAGGTGTAGAGAGAGTTCTAACGTTAAGAATAATGTTTGCTTTTACGTTTGGTATTAATCCTAGTTTCATGGGCATCAATGTGTATACTAAAAATCTCAGCGTCTGGGCATCTTTTCACGAGATCAATGGGGGCAAAATAACAAACATGTTAGAATTACCAATCATACTCATATTAGCAATGACAAAAATCTCATAAATTCTGTACAAATTAGTCTAGTTTTATCCTTTTCGACATTGGCCGAGATATTCCATTCACTCGGCATGTGGACCAGTTAGTGCCTAGCCATTGACTTTGCGTAGTGCTTGATCCTTCCTGAGGTGCTTTGCTAAGCATGTGTTATTGACTTCAAAATTTGCTAGGGTTTGGCTGTTGATTTACTAGGAGTTGATGTAAACTATTAGGTTCCAAACTGAGCACTCCCTCACAAGTTGTAACCCGATGGTCAGGGCTTCATGCTCGGTGGCATTGGCAGTGGAAAATCACAGCGGACTGAATATATCCATTCTTCTCCCTCGGGAGAGATAAGCATCACTCCTCTGCTACCCATGCTATTCTACCACCCCTTCTCTTTTCACATAGACTGTGGTGACACTGGACCGCTCACTTTTTCAATATTTATTGGTTCACTTACTCGGCGAGAATGAAAGATCAAGGCTTGTGTCTTCCGGTTCGTCGTATCTCTTCGACATCTACATCATGACATTTTTGTAAAAGCCTTCAAGTTGGATGGCATTGTAGAATATACGAAATTTTATGTTGTTAGATTGGCTCGGGAGTCCCTTAGCCTCAACGCTAAATTGACCAGATAGTCTCTTAGATGTTCATCTAAGCCAGTCTCATGTCGGCCTAATGATAATGGTGCTTCTCGGGTTTCTTGTTCAATGGGAACTAGGCCAAGAAATTGATGGAAAGCTCCCTAAAATAGTTTATGCTGTGTGGTTAGAGTTTGTAGAACCATGTGTAAGCATGTCCCATTAGAGCTATTGGAAAACATTGGCGTAAGGTGTATGTTGAGCCTCTGGAAGGGCATCAGAGTGCCGAAATTGTCGAGACAGCCTCGGTGGCCAGAGATACCATTTTAAGGTTCTAACAGCGGCACCTTTAAACTTCTTTGGCAAGGAACACTCTTAAGATGGCACCGGTGAAGATAGTTCATGCCTCGGTCTTGGCTTCAATGAACTATCCTAGGTCTTCAAAGATCCTCTACTCAATCATCTGGATCCTTTTTTCCACCTCGATAGATAATTCTAGCAAATGGGAGTTGAGGAAGGTCTAAAACTCGACATGCATGGTTGGAGGATATGTATAGTGATTAGATGAATCGCAAATGGTGACGTTGGTTGAAGCTTTGTGTCAGGTGGATTGCACCTCAAACTATTGTCGCAACTAAGGGTTGCATCACTTAAGCACTGTCTCCGGTCTTGTTGGTCAAATGCATGGGCCTCCATGTTGATCCTATCCACAGAGGGCTGATGTTGCTAGTAGCGTCTCTAAGGGAGTGGCAGTTTGTGCCAGGTGGATTGCACCCCAAACTATTGTCGCAACTATGGGTTGCATCACTTAAGTACTGTCTCCGGTCTTGTTGGTCAAATGCATGGGCCTCTATGTTGATCCGATCCACAGAGGGCTGATGTCGCGAGCAGCGTCTTTAAGGGGATATGGCAGTTTGTGCCAGATAGAAAGTGTCTTCAATTAAGATTGTGAAAATTTCGCCTTTTTCAAGCAAACCCAAACTTATTGTGGAGCATCCAGATAGTACCATCCATTATACTAATTTGGGTGGCCACACTTTCTATGAATTTTTGCCACATTCAAGTTGGGTTGGGTCTTGTTGGCATGAGGAAGGGGGACTCTAATCACTAATATGAGACAGTGGAGGAAGGAAACCACAGTCGTTTGTTCTCTATCAAACATATTTTCAGTGGACAAGAAAAGGAGAGGTTCAAACTCTCAAGAGTTTGACTAACCACTAGGTAGGGCTTCAGTTGACCATTCCCACAAAAGGTGCAAATCTTATACTCTTGAACGAAGTTCAATCCATAATGGTGATGATCTGAGGAGGGAAGCTCAACCCGAATAATCTGTGCGCTAGTCCTTCATACTACAAATAGAAATATGAAAGCGCCTGAGTTTTATTTTCAGAAGAATTTCTTTAATTACTAAATAAATGACTGTTTAAATTGAGAAAATAAGTATAGTGTTACTATTATTTAAAAATAAATAGTAAGTTTGCTGATGGAGGTATTGGAGGAGATGTCAAGCTATCGAAGGAGCTTGTCGAAAAATAGAGGCTATGGGAAGCTTGGTTTCTCTTAGTTGTAAAACTAAGGCGGACTCGGTGAGTATCAAGAGGAAGGGTATTGAATCATCGTGGTGCGTATCAAGAGGTAGTTGTTCAGGCAAATAATTCCCTTGGACTTGAACTCGTATGGATTAGTTTTATTCAAATGGCCATCCCGATCATATTATGATTAATTCTATATTCAAGATGCATATGATTCCAATATATTCAATCATCTTTCTCTATATCTATTTAATACTTGCTTTTATTTTATTTTTATTTGTATAT
>JAODPA010066676.1:0-10839 GCA_025585075.1 Nepenthes mirabilis
AAAAAAACTAATAATAATCATATTGGATCAACGGACGAAAATTAGTTCCCTTAAAACCCCAGTAAATCCTCACCCTACCGCATTTCTATATAAACTCTCACTAATGAAAAAAGGGCATGGAGAATAAAATTAGTCGGCACCGATGATGAGTTGAAAAGGAGGCAGCAAAAGTTTCACGAGCATCTCAATCCAGCGACGAAGAGCCATCACCGTGGGCCTTCCATTCTCCGGTGGCAGCTGCCGGAAAACACCACCTGTGTCCATTCGCTACGACTGTTGATCTCCATCTGGTTGGAACCACAAGGAAGAGGTCGCGTCGAGTTAGTGACTTGCGATAATGGGAAGAAGGTTCATCTTTTCCTTCTATAATTCTCCCTCCATATATAAAATCTATATTATTTATTCACTATTTTTTAAAATCTCATTGAATGTCATATATATGTGAAGAAGAGCGAATGATGAATTGTAAGAAACAGAACTAATAGGATTTTCTGGAAAATTAGTACTACGTGTGTTTTGTATCGAGTGTTTACTTTGGCTTTCTTCAGGTCACATAAATCCGATTTTGACCATTTATTTCACATAAATTCTAATAATTTATTATTCAAATGATAATAATGCTTAAAAAATAGAATTCAAAAAGCTTTCATGGAAAATTTTTACACAAAATTATATCAATAAATCCATACAAAAACAAATAGCTAAACTTATCACTATTCAACTATTCAGACATCCTTAAAAATGCGAAATCCATCCATCAATTTACTTTTCCGTAACCCCGTAAGTCTGTCAGTATAGATAGATGAATAAAATATTATGTTATTAAGAATATCTTAATAGTGGCAAAAGGATGTTCTATTAACACCACTAAAGAAGATTTGACAAAACATATTGTTTTTTATAAAAAAATAGATAACATTAAACAAATCAATGTGTTTGAAGATAATTAAGAAAAAAGGCATAATATCCCCACAAAAAATAACACACACACAGCATGAGTCATTATGCATGTATGTAGTCATTTACCAATTTCACCATCAGATACATATGAAAGCCTTGAGATTGCATCAATCAACGCCTGCTCGTGTTCCTGTTTATGGAAATTTTAGTAAGTTTTGGGCTTCGACCGAAACGACTTGGGTGAGATAAATTACAAGATGAATCAGAAGTTTACTTTTAGCATTTTCTTTGCCTTTTCAATCTCGAGACGATCCGGATGACTTGCAGCCACAACCTTTTCCACCTGGTTTGAGAGGGAACAAAATTTGGAAAAAAAAAAATATACAACCATAACAAAATTGCAATTAATGTTTGGTTTAATTTGTAATTCTGAGTGTTCTCATGAAAAAGGGTTGTTACCTCCTTAATTAAGGTCGCCGTGTGGAGAATTTCAATATCATCGGTAGCCATATCTGCAATGCCATTCTGAAGCTCTTTCTTCTGATGAGTCTTGCCAGCACCAGAAACTGGACCGCCAAGAATCATCAATTTCTTATCGTCATGGCCACTTTGATGAGATATGCCTGGATCCTCACCTACCCATTGAATGTCATCGCGGGGAATCTGCTTTCAGAAATCAGAAAAGGCTATTCTCATGAAATTTATACAGTTTGAAGCCGGAGAAGAAAACATGGTATATGATGAAGAGAGGGTGCGACTGCCTCAACAATCAACTCTTGACCTGGTGTCGGTGACATTCAGTATTGGAATAGAAAGCTATGGTAGCATTTTCCATGCAAAGAGAAACAAGAATGCTAATAAAAAAAAATACAATTCTTACAACAAATATACACTCCTTTCTTTTATTAAACAAAACAACATTAAAATTGAAATATTTGTAAAGACAATGTAAAAATAAATGTATTTTCTTTTGTTGTCTTAAGAGACAAATTACATGTAGTATCTAATTTACTATTTTAAAGATCATTTTTTTTAAAAGAAAGGGGGGTTGTAGATGAGCTGTACAGGTGTTGTAAGTGCAGCAAAACTGATGTTAATATCTCATTGGAGGTCCATTCACCAGTTTACAGAAGTTGATATTCAAAATGCCTAAAACTCTACCCAGACCACATGCATTTACTTGTAATGCTGGGGAATCATAACCATGAGCCAGAGAAAGTCTTCATATTTTGGATTTTCTACTTAAATGTCTTCATATTTAATTGATCTGCCAAGCAAAGACAGCATCACATAGGAATTTTAAAGGAAAGAAATAGATGAAGCTTATTGAAATGCAGAAAAGGAAAGTGAATGACCAGCTTCTCCGGACCATTAAGAAGAGTGTAACTAACCTTAGGCCACCAAGCACCGTGGGCCAGAAAGATGGAAGTCTTGCTCTACAAGAATATAGGCAAATCTCATAAAGCTAGATATTTTGAATGATGATGATTGTTACCATTTATGTTCTCTTATTCCTAACAGGATCCTTCCACTCATCATCCAAGCCTTATGTTCCAATTCTTCAATCTTGGCAACAAGTACTCTTCAAAAAGTGCACCATCCTTGACTCCAACATTAAATTCCTATCCCTAGTACAAAGGTCTCTCTCTCTCTCTTTTTTGGGTCTTCAAATTCACCAACAGCGCAAGTAGCCCGTCTTATTGTATTAGAGCCTATTTGGCTTGGATAAACTTCTCTCAAGTTTTTATTGAAGTGGATTAGATCTTTACCAAAAGTCCTGTACAATACTGATAATAGTTTCCACGTATACAAATGACCCACTCCCAAAACAAAAAAAACACCCAACATAGCATGCTCAGCAGTTAAGAAATTCCTTATGAGATTTTGGCCATGTTCTCATATAATTATACTGCAAAGATAGCGTTGGTAGAGTCATTATCAGTGCCTCCCTTGAAAGAAGGACTTGGCTTAGTGCAAAAAGAGAGCAGAGAACAGAGGAACAAAGCAATAGCGCGAAGAGGGAAAGAACATTACTAAAGCAGCTGTATAGTTCAAAAGCAGTTTCTCCTGACATGTCATGCAAAGGAGCATTGGGCTTGGGGGGAGGGGGCATGATGCTTTGTTTATAATCCTAGAACATAACACTTCAAATTGGGGTTTAACATTATGCAAAATTTTATATCAACTATCTAGTCTTCATCACTCTACTATCTCACACAGTTGTCAAAAGTTCAACCCACCTAGTCTCAAGAGCTCAACATAGTATCACATATAAGGTAAACCGAGTTAACTTAAAACCCAACCAAAAGCAGCAGAAAAAAACTAGATCAACATTTAAATAACAGTCAAACCAAAAAGTTTGATAAAAGAGCAGAACTGCATCAGGCTCAGGGTTTAGAAAGTTCACATGTGAAGTCTCATTGAATGTGCATTCCACCCCTTAAACCCACTCCTACCCATTTATCACATTAAAAATGTAAATCTGCACATGTCAAATATGGCAGACAGGTTCAAATCAAGTAACATGTTGATATAAACTTCCTTGTGGAAGCTTGTTTGGCATGTATCTATCTTCCAAGAATGGGTTTTTACTGCAGATGGCACTAATAGACCCTACACCAGATGACATTGGTGACTGAGGGAAACCATTGGATCTTGTATATAAGCAGTGAGATCAAGAAATATAAATCTATGCATCACTTATTCATGGAAAGGCCATATTCAGAGGTATTATGCAGGGGTCAATAATAGTCATTGCTACTGTTCATGACAGCGGGATAGATGTTGTTTACTAAGTGAAGCTGTGAGGATGATAAGAAATATTAGTAGAGCCGTTTTGCAAATGCAATTCTCTAGAAGGAAACGAATAGCATGGAGCTTCATCGTAGAAGACATCTTTTACTAACTCAACTATCAGTGATTATTCAACTTGACGTTGCATATAGGAATTTTTCAGAGGAGTCTTGTGCAGCCTTTGTCCATTTGATTTTATGTCTACTATGTACGGGGACCTTTACAATCCATTAGGAAAGCAATAGATTATGTTGTTTGTTCTTCATTATCACCAACGATAGGGAAAGTAATAAAAATTCTTTCAATAGTGAAACAACAGGTTAGTGACTCTCACTACTCAAAGTGCATGAGTTTCAAAAAGATAAAAATAATATAATTCCATTGGTTATTAAAAGAAAATGAAGCCAAAAAATCTTACTGATGAAGGGAATAATAATCAAAGAGTCAGCAACTAACTACACAGAATGCTATAGCTCTGAAGAGTTGAAAATATAGTGAGGCACACAACGACATGTTTGGGGAGGGAGCCATTTGGTCTGGATGGCTACACCCAAAACTGCCCTTATTATGTTCAGATTCACTTTTATAAACCAAATCCACCCAGTCGTAAACACTTACTATATACCCATATACTTGAGACACATTTAGGCAGGTAATGAGGAACCAGTAGATTTTTGCGAATTCCTACTTTAAACAAAAAAAGAGGAAAACCTTAAACAGGTCTGAGTGTTGTTATTTTCCTCTAATGGAAGAAAAATAACATAAATAAGCTTCATTCATAAACCACAGCAATAAAAAGTAAAAGGAAGGGAGGGGGAATAGCTAGCAAAACGATTCTGGTTTTGCCAGGCTAAAAATGCAAGTCCAATTGAGATGAGAAAGGCCTACAAATTTTATTTACTCTATAAACAGCCAAATTGCTGAACTACTAATGAAGTTTTCAGCGATTTAAGACTTAGGGATGACACAAACAAGAACTCTGCCTAGAGGACCCTATTAAAAGGCTCCCCACAAGAACCTTGATCATGTCACTCACCCCTTTGGGATCAACCCATTCCCAAGTTTCTTCAGGTGTATTAATATCATATTCTAAAGCACGGCAACCCTGAAAAAATCAGTACATTATAAGAAGCCTGCAAGACACAGCATATGCTGAAGCCATGTTGATCAATCATCCAACGTACATCTAAAGGATTGCACTCAGTAATAACAGCATCATAAAAATTGTCGTCATCAGGCCATCTGGTCAATACTTTTCTCCCAATCAATTCTCTTCCAAGTCCAGCTGTGTCATAAGCCCCAGTGACACCAGAACCATGATAACTATATGGATTCTTTCCATTAGTAATCAAAGACGAATACTGCATTAACATAAGTGGGGATACAGCAGGGATTGGTCAACACTTCAAGAAAACGGGATGTGCAACACAAATAGTAGCCAAAAAGAGAAGTTGCCAAGCAAAATAAATAGCCCGACTTCTTCTACAACTAATTTGGGTGAGTCTTACCTCAATGATAAAGGCATTCTATGAGACTCAGAGGTCGTGAAATCAAATCACAGAAACCTCCTCTCTACAATGCAGGGAAATGTTGCACATATTTGGTGCCCCTTAGACCTCATAATGTTGGAGTCTCATGCATTGGGACAATTTCTTTTCCTTCTATCATTTAAAGATGTACTTGTAGACTTACCTGTTTAGACTTCCTTCCCCGGGATCCTAGTGCACCAAATGAAGGCGATGGCTGTATAGATGTAGCAACTGAGTGACGGTATACAGCTGAGGGTAATCCAACGGAAGGCGGCTGCTGCAATGTTCTCTGCTTCTTGCGAGATGCTGAGAGTGTAGGACTAGGTAATACATCATGCACAGGGTGAGATGTACCCAGCATGGGAGCCTGACTCCCAACTGCCTGTCTCCACTCCCTAAGGGCGTCACCCAAAACACAACCCATTAAAAAGAAGAACTAAACAAGTCATGTAAATCCAAGCCCACCCTGTCGCCTATCCACCTTTTAAAACTTGTAAAGCGGCAAAAATAACCAAAATCCTTTTGAAACTTTCCGAATTCGTCAAGAAAGTTTTCTCCATCAAAATTTCCTCAAATTTCTAAATGTTAGGTAAGGAAAAAGGAAAGAACAGTCTGATGATATATTCAGACCTTATTCTACAGATGACATCGTCATTATTGACTCTGCCAAGAAGCTCTCTGTGTTCGTCATCAGAAACCCTCAACTCTTTTCTGAGTTCTGTTATTAATCCTTCCTTATCCTGAAGAATTTGTTATGTAAATGAGTAAGACTTATATCATCTGGATATCTTCGAACTTAGTGTTTTAAAATTTCTAAATATACCCAGGTAATGGCATCAGCTTGTGCCTTAAAAGCCCGAAGGACTGAAAAATATGCTTCCTTTTCAAGATGATGTATCTGAGTCTCCATGTCTCTGTGTATCTTAACAGGTGGGCCAGCACCTAGGCCAGGATTTCCATTCCCTGAAATGTGGGCTCTTTTATGGACTCTATTATGATAAGGAGGAAGTTCATCATCAGTATCTGCAGTTTATGCACAAAATACACACGGTTAACTTTGGAGAATACACTTAAAACAGACAACAAACAACACTGGAATAAAAAAAGGAATGATTTCATGCCTGATCGAACAGATCCATCCATTACCACATCTGACTCATTCATAGAGACAACTTTCTGACATACTGACCAACTTATTAGCACATACCCTTGCCTTCACCTAGCAGAATCTCACAAAACTAATTCAAATGATTCCCAAGCATGCAAGATGCTAATTTCCTTAGTTCATTGTAACAGGATGAAGGGAAAGGATATGTTTGCTGTGGCAGCACAAGATTGATTTGCACTAAATGAGTCATGAAGTAGTCTGTATGGATCTCTTGGTCCAGGCATCAAGTCATACCACCTTTTCATCGCTCTTTTGACATTGCGTTCTTTGGAAGAAGTTTGTATAATTTGTAAAGGGGTTTTGATTGATCAAGAAGAAGAATTTAACAAAGAAAAAACTTCTTGGCTAGTGCAATGAAAAAATAAGTGAAATAGCAAGAGTGCCGAGATATAAAGTAGGCTCATCAATGATTTCACAAGCTACCACTGAAATGCATCTGTAAATACGGTAGATAAATGCACAAGAGTACTACCATAGTGGCTAGATTAATACCATTGAAATCATACACAAGGCCCTCTCTTTCAGATAAGCTTAAACATCTTAGAGACAGTAAATAATCACAAAAATTTCAAATCAATGATAAGACATTGTGCACATCAAACCCTTGCTAGATCCCTTAATATGGAAGGTCCATACACTGGGCTACCCATAGATATTTCGACCCAAAATGGATAGGATGGTGGGAGACTATGCGTGGAACTCCTTATATATGGCAAACTAAACTAGAGGGGCAAGAAGGAGACTATGTAACTGAAACTAACAGTAATCTTTGACAACAAAGAGGAGACCGTTGATCTGTACCAATCCATGCAAAAACTCAAGCTACATCTAAAGAATGATGTGACAGCTACTTAAACTACTACATTTGAGGATAGAGAAGCCACCAAATTCAGAACAGAACCCTGTGGAAGGCATAAAAAGGAACACAGCCAAAGTCCACATCACTAAACATAGTTTCTTTCCCTTACAAATATTTTATGTGAGTGGTAACTTCTTCATAGGTTTAAATTTGGAGCTAGCACAGAATACAATTTACAATATAACTGAATGGAGGAGACAAATCCACATTGTTGATCCCATTTGGTGGGAATGTCCCTTTTGGTTGGGTTTGGTTAGAGGCAATTCCTTCACAGGCTCTTGTCATCTAGAACAACCTCTCGAGTAAATTGAAAACCCTAGAACAATTTATCTACAACAGAAATTGATACCCCTAGAAATCACCAAAAGCCTTTGAATTTGATTGAACTCCTCCAAAGTTGAATACAATGTGCTAAAAACAAAACAAATATTGTGGTGAAAGAGGAGTATATTGAGAGGTATACGTACAACGAGGGGCACAAGATTGAGAGATTATGGGGAGGAGGGAGAGGGAGGCACAGAAATTCAAAAACGAAGTTCAGTGTCAGTTCGAGACTATGATTCAGTTCAGGCGGCCCATATTATTTGGGCTTTTCAAATAGGCCAATTGGCCAGTAACAACATAGTGATAAATTAGCTTGAAAAATAAAGCAATTTGAGATCATGTATTTTTTTAAAGAAGGACATATACTTTTGTCGAACTAAATTATTCAATCTGCAATAATTTTTTTTTCAAATTTAAGATTATATTTATCTAATTCCAAAAACATTGGAAAAATATTTATAAAAGATACATTTCAAATATATATTTCAGAACAGAACTCTATATTTACCTTATAATCATCTTAGAGATAATAAAAAATCACAAAATTTTCAAATCCATGATAAGTCATTGTGCACATCCAGCCCTTGGCAGATCACATAATGTGGAAGGTCCATGAATTGGGCTACCCTATATATTTCAAACAAAAATGGAGAGGATAGAACGAGACTCTAAATGGACCAACTTATTTACTGAGAACCAAAGTAGAGTGACAAAAAGGAGACTATGTGGCTAAAACTAACAGCAATCTTTGACTACAAAGAGGAGACAATTGCCGATCTATCAATATATGCAGATAGGCAAGCTAGATCAAAAGAATGATGTGACAGCTACTCAAACAACTACATTTGAGGATGGAGAAGCCACCAAATTTAGAACCGAGCCCAATCAAAAGCATAAACAGGAACACAGCCCATGTCCACAATATAACTGAATGGAGAACAAATCCATGTGCTAATCCCGTTTGCTGGGAAGGTCTTTGGATTGGTTTTGTTTAACTATAGGCAATTCCATCACAGCTCTTTTCATCTAGAACAACCTCACGAGTAAACCCTAGATATAAGCATCCACCCACCATAATCATGCACCAAATAAATTTTCAGCCTCGTATAAAAAGGAAAGAATCAAACATGCGGCGGACAAACCACGCCTGCCCATGTTGCCAATCTTATCCAGATAGCTGAAGCATCAAATGACTATAGACAAAAATGACGCAAAAGGAATTTTAAAGAGGTCACTAAGAAAATCTGAATTTCAGAAAATCAATGAACCAAGGAAATAATTCTTTTCCAGAACATAATCAACTCCACCTCCCTCTCTATCTCTCTGTCTATGCCTATATGTGTATGTAATTATTACCGATAACCTAAAAGAAGCAATGAACAATTTGACAATGTAGTTACACTTAGCACGCTAGAATAGTACTGATTCAACAATCATTAAATTCATTCTTTTGATACAGATTATTCAAATATCCTTCGACTTAACCGCAAAACACATAAGGTCAAGTTAGGAACAAAATAAAAGAAGAAAACTAACCAAGCCCTAAGCTAGCCAAAATTGCTTAAAACTGCTTCGACAACTTTAAAAACAAAATTGGACGCAATCGAAAGAATGAGAAGTATTCATAAATATATACCAGTGTGATCAGAGAGAGACTGTTCATATTCCATAGCCAGATTGACGGACCTGGATGAAGAATCTTTTATTGCAGAAATCGAAACCCCTAGAAATCACCAGCAGCCTTTGAATGTCGATTCAACTTCTCCAAAGTTGAATTGAATGTGCGAAAAACAAAGCAAGTATTGTCGTGAAAGAGTAAATCAAGAGAGAGACGCAGAACGAGGGGCGCACGAGACCGAGAGAGAAGACCGATAGTTTCCAATAGTAATTTGGGGGCTATTTTTCAATAAAATATGGTATTTTAACACTGATATGATTAATAATACCAAAGATATTACGGCCAATTCTTCTTAAAAAATAAGAGAATAACTTTATTTTAATTTTTTGAAAAAAAAATAAAATTATAGCAAACGCATCACTGTCTATTTAAAACCAATCGATGATATTATGCCTCTAAAAGTTATATTTATCGAAAAAAAGTCATATATATGTGTGCCTGTGACAAATCATGTGCAGCTATGAGTATTTGCATATGAAATACTGTGTACATATACCAAACTTAATCACGATTGATGTATTGAATGAGTTCTATAAGTTAATTATGATGAGAAAACTATATAAATAGTTCGCCACAAAGGCTTGCACAATTCAAGTATGTAATTGAGAGAAGTAGAATTTCTTTGGGATTATTCTAGCAACTTAATATCTCTACTCATTAGAATCCTACATTCATAATGTTTGATGTAGCATGGAAATACCAAAAACATTCCAACTTATGTTGAATAAGGATGAGAATTTGGTGCTCCTTTTGCATGATTATGGATTGTGGCCTCCAAACTATTCAAATTGGGACGAATTTCACATTTCACAAAGTTCTTAAAATTATTTTATGATATTATACTTTCAATGCATATTTGATAAGTTAGTTAGAATTCGTATTCACTTAAGCAAGTATTTTAACTTTAGTAATATATTGCTAGAAGATAGATTACAACAGATAAAAGCCAAATATAACAAATATTGGGGTGACTTAGCGAAGATTGATCAATTCTTATTTGTGGCTGTAGTACTAGATTTTTGGTTCAAACTAAAAGGGTTAAATTTTTGTTGAAGAAAGTATTCGATGTAAAAAAGGGTTTTGAAATATTCATTAGTGTAGAGGCCTTTATTGAGAGGCTGAATCAAGAATATTTATATATTTATGGATGTTCTAGTGAGAGTTGTATGCCATTTATGGATGAAAATGAGACACCAATTGTAGACCATGAGGCTTCGGATGGGGAGGAAGACTACTTGTATGATTATGAGAGCATGAAGGTTGTAAAAAAACCTATGAATACAACTTCTGAGCTTGATAGATATCTAAAGAATACCCACTATAAAGAAGTATTTTCTTTGACATTCTGAGTCAATAGAAAGTTAATATATCATAATAACCAATTCTTACTCAAGTAGTAAGAGATATTTTGACTATTCATATCACTGTAATATCATTTAATTCGTGTTTTAGTATCGGAGATAAAATGCTAAACCAAATTTAAAGTTTAGATACACAATAACATAAATTAAACTCGTAGTTATAAATTTAATTGTAATGTTTAGAATCAATATTATCAACTGGACTAGCTTGCATGAATATTTCAATA
>JAODPA010066677.1:0-10839 GCA_025585075.1 Nepenthes mirabilis
TGAGAAAGTGAGAGATAGAGAGAGAGAAAGGTGATAGCGAGAGTGACTGAGAGGATTAGGGTTTCCAGAGGGAAGAGCATTTGAGAAAATGAGAGAGGTAAGACGAAATTGGGAGATATTTTTAAAATTTTCAAATAACGATCTTAGCCATCCACAGGGCTAAATATCGACGGTCCATATTTTTCTTATTTTTATTTCGAAGTCAAATCTCGACCGTCCATGTGTCTAAGATCGGACAGCCCAGATTACGTCAAAATCTGGACTGTTGGATCCTTACATTTAAATGCCAACTAAAATTTTTTAAAAATTTTAAATCTGGGCCGTCGATTTAATCTGACGGTCCAGGATAGAAAAGCAGGGAATCCTGCTTCGCCGTGCGAAGCAGGATCCTCTGTTCGGCTAACTATGAGGGTTTAGAGTCGAATAGAATCATGGAGACTACAAATGCTGCTGAATTTGTAGGCCAAATTCAAGTAAGTTCACTACAATTTTAACTAGAGTGGCTCTATGAGGAGGATTAAGATAAAATGTTATATGTTCTAATTGTTTCCTTCTGCCATTAAAGAAGGAGCCGATGCACCAACACTAGCTACTTGAACTACTATTTCTGCAGTTTGATTGCCTAAACCATGGCAACTAAACTGAACCATAGTTTTTGTTAAAAATTCTGGAAGCATGACTATAACATTTTTTCCAACTCTAAGCGAGGAAGGCGATTTCGCTCTAACAAATTTCGCTCTGACAAAGGCGATTTTCAAAATTCGATTTCAAATTTTGAACCTGCTCGGCGTCGTCCTTGACGATTCTTCCTTGGGTGCCGGGCGGCGCCGGTGCCTGCCATGGCCGGCCTCCCGGTTGCCTGCCCGCCCCCCCGTCACCCGGTTTCTCTCCGCTGGGGTTGTCGGCCTCGGCGACCTCGACGATTTCGGTGTTGCCTCTGATTTTGACTGCCTGCGATTTTGACCATCTTTTCTCGCCTTCTGTGTGAGGCGATGTTTCTTCTTCGGTTGAAGAGTTCATTGAAGGTTTGATGATGCTTGACCGATGCCTGGATGTGCCGACCGTGGACCTATTGGATGCCTCTGAACCTTCTGTTCTGTGGCTTCGGGAGCTGCTTCCGCTGGCGTCCTGGTAGGTCTCGCTCTCTGTTTGGCTCCTTGTGCCTGTTATCCTGGTTGCAGTGGCTGGATGTTGAGTCGAGCTCCTGCTGGTTGATGTCTCTGTGGTTGCTGCCTTATGGGGTGAAATGCCTGTTTGCTTTAGTGGCTTTTGCGATTGGGCTTCCGGTGGGCTGTTGGCTCTTCTCGTAGTAGTGATGTTGCCGAATGTAACCGGATGCTGTTCTGATTGGCTGTGTTTCCCATTTTTGATTGGGTAGGGGGAGCCCGTGGGCTTATGGTTTGGGTTTTATCGGCTGAAGGCTGAGCAGCTGACTGTGGTTCTTTTGGTGGCTATATGCTATTCTTGTTTGAGGTGATGCCTTGCCGGTGAGCTGCTTAATTGTGGTGATTGTGATCCAATCCATTGGACTGCTTGTCTGGCTAATTCAGCCAGTATATTGATGTGTTGCCTTGTTGCAACTTCATCTAACGTATGGCTTGCTGCATTGATTGGTATATGCCTCCTTTGGCTTTATTGATCCTGTGCTACAGCCATAATGTGATTGAGGGACAGTGGATTTATCTTCTGGCTCGAGATCTTTTTTTTTTGCAATTTTGCTTGCTGAATTTGCGGATCTGTGGCTTTGATTTGAGGCCAATTTTGAAGTATAGAGTAAGGCGGCTGATGCATGGGTTGCTGTAGGGTATTGGAGATGGGCCGGTTCCCTCTGCTGAATGTGGTTGCTGGATTAGTCCTAGATCCGGTTGGATGATCAGGATGCAGCTCCTATGCTGAATGATGATCCCACTGCTGTTTGATTGTTGAAGTCTGTTCTCTGCTGCTGTTGGAGTATTACAGCAACCAGCTCTCGGGATGCAGGGGACTGGATGCTGTTTTTGCTGTTAGTGGGTTGTGCTGATGCCTATTGGTTTGTTGTGAGCCTGAAAGGCTTCGCAGTTCAATCCACGTTGGCAGTTTTGCACTGCCGTGTGCTGATGCCCACTGGTATGAAATGGCTGATGCTAATTTTGATGTGGGTAGCTACTGATGCAGGAGTTCACGTTGCTTGATGTGCGCTGCTGTTGGTGTAGCTGCTGTGTGACAGTGAGCTGAAGCAGTGCTGGTATTTTTGATACCAAGGCTCTATTCTCCTGCTGGTTTGCTTGCTGGCGTGCTGTTAATGGGCAGTGTAGATATTGAGTTGCATGATGCTGTTTGCTGGCTGCAGTAGTGCAGCAACCGAAGAATTTGCTGATGCGGCAGCTGATGCTCCCGGTCTTTGAATTTGCAATTCATCTTGTCTGTGGTAGATGGTCGTAGGCTGATGGTGCTAAAAAGCCGTGAAGGCTGCTTGCTGGCTATTTCCTGTTGCTGGCCTTTTGGAATTTGCCTGGGAATGGAAGTTTAATTTGTCTAGGAATTGCTTTTGAGTGATTCACTTGTGTTGTATGATTACCAGCAATTTTGTCCTTTAGTTGGTATCATAGGTTGTATCTAAATGCTCGGGGAATGCCCTAGCTTTTTTGGTTTATCCCCAAGTCGGAAAAACGCTTGGTGATAAATCATTACTTGTAAATTTTTTCTCCCATAAATCCAAATTACTTACTTACCAAAAAAAAAAACATTTTTTCCAACTCATAACATCATTGTATTGTTGAAATTCTCAAATCCATAATAATTTCTATCAAGAAAAAGTAAACTATGACGTAGTTTGATCAAAAAGGTAATTTATTACCGCTACGACATATTTTATATTTTATAAGAAGTAAATTTTCTATGATAATATGCGAGTTTTTAAACCATCTTTAAGATAGCAGATTCGAAGACTATTTCTGTTGTCTGTTCTTGGCCTCAAATTCCTTAATCTCATGTAATATGAGATTCGTGAGTCCCCAAGAGACTTCCCAAGCCTTATTCTACAATTCTTACGTCTAAATGACAAAAAAAATATCCTTACTTTGTATTTTATAATATTATTATAAATTTATATTCTCATAATTTTTAAAAATAAAAACGATTAGATGATTGTGGTTTCTGCTCTGTTCTCATGCTCTCTCAATGGGATCAACACTAATTCAAGTGGCAAAGCTAATGATAGAAAGTGAGATGAGACATCTGTCAAGGAGACATAATCTGCCATTTAAAGCTAGAGATGTGTGGTGGGGAGCGAGTGAAGAAGGGTAGCTGACCTTTCTTTTCTTGCTATTCGCTATAAAATGATTTATTGTTACAATATTCATCTTCAAATACTGTAAAAAATTTGTGCATAAATCTACTCTAATATTAAGCTAATTCTGCTAATAACCCCATAGAAAGATCAATTATTCCCCAACATCTATCAATAGAGACTGAGGGCCATTGAAATCTTCATCACAGGACAACGAAACTGATTCGTTTGATACTGATAGGGATGATAAAAGATGGCATGTGAGTGGGAGAGAAAGAGGCAGTGGGAGAGAGAAACAGGATCCCTTCGTACATTTCTAATTGGCTTAAAATTATTCACCAAAATAAAAGAGAAGAATCTGCTTTTAATTAGATGATGGTGGTTTCTGCTTTGCCCTCACACCCTCTCAGTGGGATCAACATTACTTGAAGCGGTTGAGTAGAGGATAAAAAATGAGGTGAGACATCTATCAATGAGATAGATTCTGCCATTTAAAACCGGAGATGAGGGGTGGGGGACGGGCGAAGAAGGGTAGCGGACCTTTCTTTTCTTGCTATTCACTATAAAATGGTTTATTGTTATAATATTTATTTTCCAATACTGTGAAAAATTTATACGTAAATTCATTCCAATATTCAACTAATTTTGCTAATAACCTCATAGAAAGAGTAGCGATTCTCCAACTTTTATCTACAGAGACCAAGAGCCCTTGAAAGCTTCATCATGGGATGACAAAACTGGTTCATTTGATACGGATAGGGTCATTAAAAGATGGCACATGAGTGGGAGAGAAAGAAGCAGTGGGAGAGAAAGAAATAGGATCCCCTCGTACAGATCTAATTAGCTTAAAATTATTCACCAAAATAAAAGAGAAGAATATGCTTTTAATTAGATTATGGTGGTTTCTCCTCTGCCCTCACGCCCTCTCAGTGGGATGAACACTACTTTAATTGGCAGAGTAGAGGGAAAAAAAAATAAGGTGAGACATCTATCAATGAGACATATTCTGCCATTTAAAGCCGGAGATGAGTGGCAGGGGACGGGCAAAGAAGGGTAACAGACTTTTCTGTTCCTACTATTTGCTATAAAATAGTTTATTTTTCCAATATTTATCTTCCAATATTGTCAAAAATTTGTACATAAATCTATTCCAATATTCAAATAATTCTGCTAATAACCCCATAGAAAGTGCAGCGATTCCCCAACATTTATCTGCAAGACCAAGAGCCCTTGAAAGCTTCATCACTCGGGACTCAGCGCACTATTGAGATTGCCGATAAACAGCGTTTGCTTCATCCCATTAAACGTTCTATCTTCACTCAAAGGTTAGTCATCTAGAGATCAAATTCGAAATTGAAAGATTTTTGGCTTCACGTTTTAGCTATAGAAAAAGTCCGTTACTAGAAAACCTAAAAATTATAATTCATGTGCTTTATCTAAGATATTGGACTGCTATGGCTTGCAAGTATTATAACGAGTTTAGTGATAAGGATGACCGCAAAATCAATTTTAGATCGAATGACCACATGAAACGGGATGATGAAACTAATTGGTCTAATATTGATAGAGATGATGGAAGATGGCACGTGAGTGGGAGAGAAAGAAACATGATCCCTCGTCCGGTTCTAATTGGCTTAAAATTATTCACCAAAAGAAAAGAGAAGAATCTATTTTTAATTAGATGATGGTAGTTTTTGCTCTGCTCTCATGCTCTCTCAGTGGGATCAACACTACTTCAAGCGGCAGAGTTGAGGATAGAAAGTGAGGTGAGATATTTGTCGAGGTGACAGACTTTCCATTTAAAGTCGGGGATGAGTGGCGCGGTATTGGCGGAGAAGGGTAGCTGACCTTTCTTTTCCTCCTATTTGCTATGAAATGCTTTATTGTTATAATATTCATCTTCTAATACTATCAAAAATTTATGCATTAATTCATTCCAATATTAAGCTAGTTCAGCTAATAACCTCACAGAAAGAGCAGCAATTCTCCAACTTTTACCTATAGAGACCGAGAGCCCTTCAAAGTTTCATCACGGGACGACGAAACTGATTCATCTGATACTGATAGGAATGATGGAAGATGGAACGTGAGTGGAAGAGAAAGAGGCAGTCAGAGAGAAAGAAATGGGATCCCCTGGTCCAGTTCCAATTAGCTTAAAATTATTCACTAAAAGAAATAGAAGAATCTATTTTTAATTAGATAATTGTGGTTTTTGCTTTTCTCTCACACTCTCTCAATGAGATCAATACTATTTCAATCGGCAGAGTTGAGGATAGAAAGTGAGGAGAGATATCTGTTAGGGAGACAGATTCTACAATTTAAAGCCGGAGATGAGTGGCAGGGGGAGGGCGGAGAAGGGTACCTAACCTTTCTTTTCTTGTTATTCACTGTAAAATGATTTATTATTACAATATTCATCTTCCAATACTATCAAAGATTTGTGCGTAAATCCATTCCAATATTCAGCTAATTCTGCTAATAACTCCACAGAAGGAGCAGCGACTCTCCAAGTTTTATTTACAGAGACTGAGTGCCCTTGAAAGCTTCATCACCCGGGACACAGCGCATCATCGAGATTGCCGATGAGCAGCGTTTGTTTCATCCCTATAAATGTTCTATCTTCGCTCAACGGTCAATCATCTAGAGATTGAATCCTAAATTGAGAGATTTTTTGCTTCACATTTTAGATAAAGAAAAAGTCTGTCACTAGAAAACCTAGAAATTATAATTCATGTGCTTTATCTGAGAGATTGGCCTGTTTTGGCTCACAAGTATTATAATGATTCTAGTGATAAGGACGACAGCAAAATCAGTTTGAGATTGAGTGACCATAGCAAACTGGATGATGAAATTGATTTGTCTGATGCTAATAGGGATGACGGAAGATGGCGTGTGAGTGGGGGAGAAAGAGGCAGTGGGAGAGAAAGAAACAAGAACCCCTCATCCAGTTCTAATTGGCTTCAAATTACTCTGCAAAAAAAAAAAGAAAAGAGAAGAATCTGTTTTTAATTTGATGATGGTGGTTTCTGCTCTGCTCTCACAGTCTCTCAGTGGGATCAACACTCTACAAGTGGCAGAGTTGAGGATAGAAAGTGAGGTGAGACATTTTTCGGAAAGACAGATTCTGCCATTTAAAACAGGAGATGAGTAGTGGGGTGGGCGAAAAAGGATAGTTGACCTTTCTTTTCCTGCTATTCACTATAAAATGGTTTATTATTTCAATATTCATCTTTCAGTATTGTCAAAACTTTGTGCATAAATCCATTCCAATATTCAGCTAATTTTGCTAATAACCCCATAGAAAGAGTAGCAATTCTTCAACTTTTATCTATAGAGACCAAAAGCCTTGAAAAGCTTCATCATGGGACGACGAAACTGATCCGTCTGATGCTGATAGGGATGATGGAAGATGGCGCGTGAGTGGAAAAGAAAGAAACAAAATCCTCTCGTCCAGTTCTAGTTGGCTTAATATTACTGACCAAAAGAAAAGAGAAGAATCCATTTTTAATTTAATGATGGTGGTTTTTGCTCTACTCTTATGGTCTCTCAGTGGGATCATTTGTCGGTAAGAGAAATGAGGTGAGAGCTGAGGATAGAAAGTGAGGTGAGACATTTATCGGGAAGACAGATTCTACCATTTAAAGCAGAAGATGAGTGGTGGGGGACGGGCTGGAATAGTAGCTGACCTTTCTTTTCCTTCTATTTGCTATAAAATGGTTTATTGTTACAATATTCTTCTTCCAATTCTGTCAAAAATCTGTGTATAAATCTATTCCAATATTCAGCTAATTTTGCTAATAACGCCACAGAAAGATCAACGATTCTCCAACTTTTATCTACAGAGACCGAGAGCCCTTAAAAGCATCATCACCCGGGGCTCAGCGCGTTGACGAGGTTGCCAATGAACAGCATTTGTTTCATCCATTTAAACGTTCTATCTTTGCTCGAAGGTCAGTCATCTAGAGATCAAATCCTAAACAGAGAGATTTTTGGCTTCATATTTTAGCTATAAAAAAAGTCCATTACCAGAAAACCTAGAAATTTTAATTTGTGTACTTTATCTAAGAGAAGTTATGGCTAGCAAGTATTATAATGAATCTAATGATAAGGATGACCGCAAAATCAGATCTAGATCCAATAACCGCAAGAAACAGGACTACGAAACTGATTCGTCTGATACTGATAGGGATGATAGAAGATGGTGCGTGAGTAGAAGAGAAGGAAACAGGATCTCCTCGTCCATTTCTAATTAGCTTAAAATTATACACCAAAAGATAAGAGAAGAATCTGCTTTTAATTGGACGAAGGTGGTTTCTGCTCTGCTCTCACGCTCTCTCAGTGGGATCAACACTACTTCAAGCGACAGAGTTGAGGATAGAAAGTAAGGTGAGAAATATATCAGGGAGACAGATTCTGCCATTTAAGTCAGAGATGAGTGGTGGGGGCGGTCAGTGAAGGGTAGCTGATCTTTCTTTTCCTGCTATTCACTATAAAATGATTTTTTATTATAATATTCATCTTCTAATACTATCAAAAATTTGTGCATAAATACATTCCAATATTTAGCTAATTCTGCTAATAATCCAACAGAAAGAGTTGTGATTCTCCAACTTTTCTCTAGAGAGACCGAGACCCCTTGAAAGCTTCATCACCCGGAACTCCGCACACCGTTGAGATCGCTGATGAATAGTGTTTGTTTCATTCCTTTAAACGTTCTATCTTCGCTTGAAGATCAGTTATCTTGAGATTGAGAGATTTTTAGCTTTACATTTTAGATATAGAAAAAGTCCGTTACTAGAAAATCTAAAAATTGTAATTCGTGTGCTTTATCTGAGAGATTGGCCTGCTATGGCTCACAAGTATTATGATGAGTCTGGTGATAAGGCTGACCGCAAAATCAATTCTAGATCGAATGACCACAGCAAAAGAAGAGACGAAACTAATTCATCTATTACAGATAGGGATGATGGAAGGTGGTGCGTGAGTGGGAGAGAAAGAAATAGGATCCCCTCATCCAATTCTAATTGGTTTAAAATTATTCAACAAAAGAAAAGAGAAGAATCTGTTTTTTAATTTGATGATGGTGGTTTCTGCTTTACTCTCGTGGTCTCTCAGTGGGATAAACACTACTTTAAGTGACAAAGTTGAGGATAGAAAGTGAGGTGAGACATTTGTTGGGGAGACAGATTGTGCCATTTAAAGCCGGAGATGAATGGTGGGGGGTGGGCGGATAAGGGTGGCTGACCTTTTTTTTTCCTGCTATTCGCTATAAAATGGTTTATTATTACAATATTCTTCTTTCAATACTATCAAAACTTTGTGTATAAATCTATTCCAATATTCAGCTAATTCTACTAATAACCCCATAGAAAAAGTAACGATTCTCCAAGTCTTATCTACAGAGACCGAGATCCCTTGAAAGTTTCATTACGTGACAATGAAACTGATTCATCTGATATTGATAGGGATGATGGAAGATGATGCGTGTGTGGGAGATAAAGAGGCAGTGGGAGGAAAAGAAACAGGATTCCTTCGTCCAATTCTAGTTGGCTTAAAATCATTCTCCAAAAGAAAAGAGTAAAATATGTTTTTAATTAGATGATTGTGATTCTGCTCTGCTCTCACGCACTTTCAATGGGATCAACACTACTTCAAGCGGCAGAGCTTAGCATAGAAAGTGAGGTGAGACATCTATCAAAAAGACAAATTCTACCATTTAAAGCCAGATATGAGTGGTGGGGGGATGGCAGGGAAGGGCAATTGACCTTTCTTTTCCTACTATTCTCTATAAACTGATTTATTGTTACAATATTTATCTTTCAATACTATCAAAAATTTATGCATAAATCCATTCCAATATTCAACTAATTCTGCTAATAACCCCACAGAAATAGTAGTGATTCTCGAAATTTTCTCTATAGAGACCGAGAGCCTTTCAAAGCATCATCGCCCGAGACTTAGTGCGTCATCGAGGTTGCCAATGAATAGCATTTGTTTCATCCCTTTAAACGTTCTATCTTCACTCGACTGTCAATCATCTAGAGATCGAATCCTAAATTGAGAGATCTTTTGCTTCGCATTTTAGATATAGAAAAAGTCTGTTACTAAGAAACCTAGAAATTATAATTCGTGTGCCTTATCTGAGAGATTGGCCTGCTTTGGATCACAAGTATTATAACAAGTCCAGTGATAAGGATGATCGCAAAATCAGTTCAATATCGAATGACCGCAGAAAATGAGATGACAAAACTGATTCATCTGATGCTGATAAGGATGATGGAAGATGGTGTGTGAGTGGGAGAGAAAGAGGCAGCGGGAGAGAAAGAAGTAGGATCTCCTCGTCCAGTTCTAATTGGCTTAAAATTACTCCCCAAAAGAAAAGAGAATAATCTGTTTTTAATTAGTTGATGGTGGTTTCTGCTCTACTCTTACGGTCTCTCAGTAGGATCAATACTACTTCAAGTGGCAGAGTTGAGGATAGAAAGTGAGGTGAGGCATTTATCGGGGATACAGATTCTGCCATTTAAAGCCGGAGATGAGTGGTGGGCGGCGGGCGGAGAAGGGTAGCTGACCTTTCTTTTCCTACTATTCGCTATAAATTGATTTATTATTACAATATTTGTCTTCTAGTATTGTTAAAATTTTGTGCATAAATCCATTACAATATTCAGCTAATTCTGCTAATAACCCCACAGAAAGAGCAGTGATTCTCCAAATTTTATCTACAGAGATCGAGAGCCCTTGAAAGCTTCATCACAGGACAAAGAAACGGATTCATCTGATACTAATAGGGATGATAAAAGATGATGCATGTGTGGGAGATAAAGAGGCAGTGCGAGAGAAAGAAATAGCATCCCCTAGTCCAGTTCTAATTGGTTTTGTCATGAATCCGGACCAATCAGGTCAATTTAAATAATTAATTATAATTCGTAAAATTTAAAATTTTAAATCCATTCAATAAAAATTACTAAGTCCCAAAATTTGATATAATAAACCAAATAAATAGAACCCGACACAAATCAAAATTCACATAAGACCTCATTAGACAACCATCCGAATAAAATAAATACAACATGCTCTATAATCATCCTAAGGGAGGTAACAATTCCAACCAAAATCATAAATTAGATATAATATATTATGTCAACTGTTTTCAAGATATATCTATTGGCATATATCCGGTGAATTTCATAGTACAATCACATCAATTGCCAAATTAAGCCATCATGAGACTAGAATTCTCAAAATTGGACGAATAATTGACGAATCAAGTCCTAACTCCTGCCGGCATTCGAACCTTCTACTCTGAATGGACAAAATAGAAAACGTGAGTTAAGCACTCAACAAGTATTATATTTAAACAAAAAGAGTCCAATGAATAAGAGGAAAGGTCAAATGAATAAAAATCTATCCGAATGACAGAATAAATCCAAACTATCGATAAAATAAATCCAATGAAAAATCCAAGATCCAAGATCCAAAATTTAGTGGTAGTCTCGTATTCAAATCAAATATCCAAACCCAAAATAAATGTCTAAATTATAAAACAGTCCATATCGGGACGTATATAT
>JAODPA010066678.1:0-10839 GCA_025585075.1 Nepenthes mirabilis
ACTCAAAGTCCGGTCCCCGTTACTGGTTGCTCGGATGTGAATTCTGAGCCTTTAGCGGCTGTTACCATGGATTCTGGCACTGGAGTTGGTCCTGCTAAGTCCTTTGTGAATCCTGTTGCTGGTGTTGTGGATTATGCCTGTTATGACGATTGCCAACATTATGAGAATGAGCAATTTGCTAGGCAGGCTATAAATGGGTGGGAACGAGTGGTTGCTGAACGCCGACGACGTAAATCTGCTTCCAAGAAAGCCCGGCGACCTCATTCCTGATAAATGCTGTAGCAGGTGCTGAACCTGTTTTTTTTTTTTTTTTGGTTTGTGCTTGTTGGTCAGTTTATGTAGCTGCTCCCTCTGAACTGCTCCCTACTGGGTGGCTCTTGTGCTGGGCTGTTTGGCTTTATTGCCCCATCCGTTTGTGGATTTTGTGGACTGGTTGCTGATAGGTGCTGTTTTCGGCTGCTTGCTGCCCCTGAAGGCGTTATCAGTGTGCTGATACAATGCTGCTTCTGAATTGGCGGATTTGTGAAGCTTGTTTTGGGGATCTGATGCTTGTTCGTATGTTTTGGGGATCTGTTGGCCCGTGTTGTAATGTTGGCCTTGTCTGACTGGGTTGTGGACCAAGTCTGCTTAATGTTGAGGAAGTTTGACGAGGTTGTAGGCTCATTTGGTGTGCAGGGTTTAACCTGTATATGCTGATAATGTGGCGACTCTCTGGAGGCCCTGCTGCTGGGTGCTGGCATCTTTGTGCTGCCAGGTCTGTGAGACTGTGGCTACTGTGTTACAGGCATTGGCTGCTGTTGGGTCATGGTACGGTATCAGTCTACTGGGCCATGATGCTCCTCTGTAGACTTTTGCAACTAAATTGGTTTCTGCTGCCTGCTCATCAGAAGTGCAATTTGGGTTGCCTGGTTAGGTCCTCACTGTGATTTGAGCGTGGTGGCCAGGAATGGTTTGTTGGATCTACTTGCAGCTGTGAAATTAGCTGCTGATTTGTTGGATTTTTTCAAGTGATGCTGTATTGGAGGCTGCGGATGCTGCCTGCCGATTTGATGCACAGTGCTTGTGTTGAGACATGTGCTGGTCCATGCTCTGCATTTGGCGGCCTCTCTGGCCCGGTTGGTGTGCTGATGTGCATACAATACGTTTCTGTTATCTCAGCTGATTTGGGAGCTGACGTTGCTGCTGGAATATTTGGAGGCATGGTGGGAGCCATCGCTGGAGTGGTTAAATTCGATTTTAGGCGTTTCTTTACCTGATGCGCAGTCTGGACCAGATGCTGATCTTGGTGCAGCCTGTGTGCCTGTTTGCTGGGCAGTTGCCGTATGTACTATGCTGAATCTGGGACCGGATGCACAGCATGTGGTGTTGTATGCGACTGAACAGCAAGTTGCTCTTGCACTGTTGACGATGTAGTGTCTGCTTTTGTGTAACTTTATATTACATATTTTGTTCTTCTGTTGAATGTTATTCTCTTAGAGGCTATTTTGGTATTATCTGATGTACCGGTTGCTCGGGGTATGCCCTAGCATTTTATGTTTTAAATCCAAGTCAAAATACTTGGAGATAAAACATAACTTTTATAATTTTTTCACCCGTTAATCCAAAATACTTACTTATAAAAAAAAATAAAATAAAAAAAGTATCCCTCCAAGAGGCTTCTCCCTGCTGAATAACCTCGGCAGGGGGAAAAAGCTCAATGTCAGGTCCAATTGGGGACGGGGGAGGGAAAAATTTGAGCTGAGTACCTACATCCATGGAGTCATTGCTGACAATGGAAGCCCATGACTGCGAGGGCTTGGAAGCCGGTTTTGAGGACTCATCCAACGGAGCAGGAACAAAATCAACCGGGATGGGCCCAGCATCGGATACGGGAGGGCATGGCGCACAGGCGACCTTGTCCTCAACAGCAGACTCGGTTTGTAGAGCAGAACACCGGAAACCCTAACGGAAGAGGGTGAATGCGAGATTGACTGCGAGGACGGCGAAAGGCAGCAAGTGGAAGACGAGGACGGAGCAGCAACAGGAAGTGAAAGAGAGGAGAGGGTGGAATCTTTTGGAGGAGAGCAAGGGCACGTGTGGAGGACCGGCGCCATCGGCGCCTGTGGGGAAGGATGAGAGGCGGGACAGGGCAAACGCTCAAATTTTATATATGTATCTATATATATTTTTATTTTTTTCTTTCCCAAAAAAAAGAGCTTGCTTTTTGGTGCCTTTCCATCAGTTTTTTTGGACTCTGTTATTCTCTCTTTGGGAGTCCGGTTCACAAAAAAAAAAATACAGGAAAAATGGAAAAGAAAAAATGATGTTTTGTCCCCTCTTTTCTATTGTCTCGATGTGTTTCTTTCAGTTGGGGGCTGTTTGGTCATCCTGCGTTCTTCCAATGCTGTAATAGTGGCTGTGACTGTGGTATGGCTTGTCAGTATATTCCTATTTGCTCTGCCCTCGGAGTGCTGTAGCTGCTCAATCGAAGATGCTTATGCATCTTGTCTTTGAGCTCATGGTTCGTGTAGCTGGAAGGGGAGTCGTTGCTGTGGAGTTTGTGGTTGGGTGGTTTGTGTATGCTGTCTGGTGCTCTGGATCGTTTCACTACATTTTGTCAGAAGCTATGGTCTTTTGTTCTCGACCATGATCTGTTGATAGCTGTCTCCATGCCGGGCTTTGTGGTTTCTATCATCATGGGGCTCCTGGCGTTGTGAAGTTATCTTGAAATCTGGATTGTTGTTCTCTGTAATCTGCTGATCTAATACTCCATGGGGCATTGGATTGAAAATAGCCGGCTTGCTGGCAAGTGCTGCTTCTGCCTGGTTGGCGTGTCCTGCAGTGCTTGCTTTTCTTCTGATGCAGCCTTGCAGTCCTGATGTTCTTATCTGATTTGTCCGGGTTGCTGGAAAACATTACAACCCCTCTGCATTTCTGGCGAAGCCGGTGACTACTGGAATTGGATATGGTACTGATGCAGTTGCAGTTTTCGGGCCGATTGATTTGGAAACCAGGAGCTGTCCTTGGTACTGACTCAGCTTCCTGGTTTCCTGTAAATCAAAACTGCTGTGATTGTGCTGCTTCAACTGTGCCCAGTGCCTTGCTGCTGTTCTGTATGGCTCTGCTACCCGGTTGACGATGAATTTTGCAGCGACGTGGATGATCCTGAAGCTAACGGCTGCGCTGCTTGGATTGAGGCTCCTGTAGTGGTGCTGAAGCTGTAGAAGTTGATCACACCTGAAGGTGTTCTGCTGATGCTGAAGGCATGGCTGTCGATCTTTGCCAGGCTGGTTCAGGGCGTTTCTATTTGCTGTCGACATGATGGAATGGCTGTATTGTGTTGGTTCTCTTGGTCTGTGTTATAGAACTTTGGCTGTTGCTGGATCTTCGTCTGTGCTGGAGTTGGCCGGTGGCTTTTGATTCAGTGTGTTGCTTGCTGGGCTCTCATGCTAAATGGGGACTAGGTGCAGCAGCAACATTGAAATTTCTCTTTTCTCGTTTACAGTTTTCCTTGGCTTTTGTAAAACTGTGCTGGCTTTCTTTTGTTGTTTGGAGTCCTTTTATAGAACTCTTTTGTCATTGTTTTGCTGATCGGTAAATGTCATCGTGTCTATGACTAAATTCCAAGTTGGAAAAACACTTGGAATTAAATCATAGGTTGTATTTTTTTCCTTTTTTAATACAATTGACTTTCTTACCAAAAAAAAGGGGGGATCTATCATTGGATGAAGGAGGCATGGGGGAGTAGGGAGGGGAGGTATCCGTGGGGACACTGGTGGATGCGGGAGTGTCTTTTCCAGTCAGAGCATTCAGGTCTTCCAGGGTAGCAGTGTAGGGAGTGGCCGAACTCAGAATAGTGCAATTCGGCTCATGCACAGCAATAGTCGTGGGACAGATGGGGTCAGTGGTTGGGTTAAGTATCATCTGGACATCAAAACCTGGAAAACCCTTAGGGGATTCGCCTTTACCATCTTCAAGGCCCTCAGTGGGATTTAAAATCTGGGGTAGGTCATCCAACTGTCGAATCATTTGCTACACTTTGATCTCATCGGAGTCTCTCAGCACAGGCTTCTGAAGGGCGTTAAAAGAATTAGAGGTGGGGATTAACTTGGAACCAGTATCGCCCAATAGAGGGGCAGCCTTGGTAGGAGATTTTTGACCTTTTTCTGACTTAGATGGGGTGGGCTGGGGGTCCGGCTGTGATTTACCTATAGCCCTGTACTTCCTTGACGGTTTAATTGTAGGGACCAAAGCCCCTTTCTTATTAGCGAGATTAGTCCTCATAGGCTTCCATTGATATTCGAGTTTTATATCAAAGAGTTGGCTATTAGCATGCTCATCAGAGCAATTAGACCGAATTTTTACATGATCAGGCAGGGGGCATCAATTCCAACTTCAACACATACCTAAGCATATCCCACCCGTTCTAATTTCTCGGTGACAGGGTCTAATTGTAGGGGCTTCCCCACAACACTGGCTTTCCAGCTCAATCTAAGAGGGGTCCAAAATTCTTTAGGCACACCGGTCATATTGATCCAAAGGGGAAAAGATTTATGCTCTTCCTTCAACAAGACTATCCCTGGTTTCCATTTCTTAAGGAAAAGGGGATGTCCTGCAAAGGTCCATGGTCCACTAGCAAGACAATTTACCAAAAAAAAAAAAAACACTAGCTTTTTTTTTTTTTTTTTTTTTGGTAAGTGATTTGGATTAATGGGAGAAAAAAATGTACAAGTAATGGTTTATTCCAAGTGTTTTTCCGACTTGGGAGTAAAACCATTATCGCCAGGGCTTGCCCCGAGCACATTAAAACAACGAGTGAAACCAACTGAGAAACAAAAATGCTGGTAAACACTAAATACAATCAGAACGCTCCAACATCAGTAAAGCAATTCCTAAACAAAACATGCCAATCCAAAGGCAGAACCAAAATTGGCATCAGGTAGAAACCAGCCATCCAGTTGTGATTTCACTCCATCATCTGCATCATGAGAGAACTAAAATTGAGTCGCAGAACCGGCAGTCCACTTAGCCACAGGTTCACACCTGACAGCCGAAAGGGCACCTTCAGCTTTGGTGATGGAAGCTACCACAATATCACATTAAATACCCACCTCGGCATCAGCAAGCAGGCGTTAAGGAGAGAGCTGCGACTTCATCAGCAAGGCAAAGCCAGCGTCAGAATTTTATTATCAGCAGCAAGAAGATCAGCATAGCAGCGGCACTTAGCAAATGAGAGCAAAGGCAAACGTCATGCCCTCATGAATCTGAATAATCAACCCCAGCGCCTTCCAAATCCATCAGTGCAAAAACAGCGCAGCCACATCCACACAGATTTGCAGAATCAGCACTTACAACCACTCAGCACACAGTGGTCACAAAAACACACCGGTTATCACAGGGCAGAAGATCAGCAGCAGCACCCTTCTCGAACTAGCTCGGTGCACTGCCAATCAGCAGCACAACAAGATAAACCATAGGGGTCAAAACCACAAAACACATGTGATCAAAAAGATGCAACACAACCAGAGACTGCACTCCAATCAGCAATGAACAACCAACGACAAAAGCCATCAGCCAATATTCCAATCTGCCAACATCAGCAGGCTCAACATGCCATAAAGAATAGGTGACCAACCACATCAAGGGTAAGCCCCAGCCCCTACCACAACAAAGCTCCAGCCGAACAAGAGCATTTTCAACCCCATGCCTTCTGGTTAGCAAATCCAAAGGCCAAAATAAAGGGCAAAACCCGCACCATCTTCAGCTGCCACACCAGCAAGAAGACTATATGGATCAGATCAGCAACCCCCATATAAACAGAAGGGTCGACATCTAACCCATCACATGCAATCAACGAGACCAGGGCCAACTGGTCGACAGCACAAGAGCTGAATTCAACAAGGCCAAATATCCACAAGCCTTGTAATCTGCATCAAAGCACCATCAGCACATTTCTGTGCTTCTCCAGAACTTCCACAAGTAGCCGAACCATCTGCTGCAGGTTTTCATGTTTGATGAGACCGGGCTTTCTTGGGTGCAGAGTTACGCCGTCGGGCCATTCGGTGCCACCCATTTAATGCCTGCCTAGCAAATAGCTCATCTTCATACCGACGGGCAGGATGCCCCAAATGGCACGATGCCGAGAAGGCACGGGACACTGAAGCAGAATCCATATTACCATCATCCGGAACCACAGTGGACAGAGCAAGGACACTTTCATGGCTAGATTCACTGGACAGCATAACCTCAGAGTCCACCGGCGAGCAAACTGGAAGATTGAATTCCAAGGGGTCACATGAGTTAGGAGTGATTCGACCGTCTGGATCAAAATGATTCAAGCCATATTTCCGAGCAATCCGAGAGATAGAATCAGGAGTAAATTCGAGATCAATCTCAGTGGACGGACCAGGAGCCCAATGAACAGGTGAGGAAACAGAGGGCAACACCAAAGCGGTTGTTGCCACCACTGGGAGAGCGTCAGCAGCACAGGGGGGATCACAACAGGGATTCACTGCATAATCAACCTCACGGCACACAGCAGGGACATCAGCAGCAAGCAGATGGATTGGAATCTGCAAATTTGGTTCTGAGGAGGGTTTCTCCTCATCCTTTACACTGCGTAAAGCCCCAGACACACAGCCAGCTTCAACCGAACCCACAGTATCTACATTAGAGATACTGGGTAAGGCACCAGCACTGTCAGCAGCATAGGGGCCAGCATCAGCCGGACAGCTTCCAACTGCACAAGATGAGCCAGCCTCAAAACTCTCAGCCCTTCTAGACCTTGCCAGCAGGGGTGAGAGTTCCTCCACACCCTCATAATATTCAGAAGCTGGGATCGAACGCTCAGCACTGCCAATTTCCTTTTTCACTATATTAATGGCATAAGCCTCCTCCTTCGAGACAGCTGTATCATCCTCAGAACCAGAATTAGGTCCTGATAAAGGGTCAAAATCGCGCCTCAGCTTCAAGTCAATCTCAGGTTGGACAGAAGTCAAAGGACACGAAAGGGATGATCCATCTCCAACCACAGCGCCATCAGATTCTAGTGGCAGGGAAGAGTTATTCTACTTAGACTTCGGATCCTCTGCCACCAACACAGAGTTGCTCTGTTTGGATTTGCAGTCAATCAAGCATCCTTTAGGCTTCCAATGATAGATTACCTCCACCTCAGCTGTCAATGAAGGCATCTCGGCTCCAATAGATACCCGAATTTTATCAGGGAGAGTGACATCCCTACCTACCTCCACGCAAATTCTTGCAGCATGCATATATTCCAATCGAGTAGTTTGTGGATCAAGATAGAGAGGTCGCCCCACTCGACTCGCAATTCAACTTAAACCAAGTGGGGTCCAAAACTCAAAAGGAACATTTAGCAGGCTAATCCAGACGGGAACGGACTTATAGGATTCCAGATTCAGAACCATGCCGAGAGTCCAACGTTTAAGAAATAATGGTTTTTTCGGAAAAACCAAGGCCCGTGCGCCAAGCAGGCGGACAGTTGAGCATCAGAATCGAAACTGAAGAAGAAGAAACCCTTACCATTAGTAGCAACATGGTTAATCCCATATTTTGCCCAAATACTTCTAGCAATGGAGCTTACAACCAGGAAGTGAAGAGGCTTTTTGGAGAAAAACCCAACCAGAGTGGATCCCCAAAACACCCGGGACTGTAGAGTGACATCCTCCGGAGGAATGAGGTGTTCGACACCAACGGGAGAGAGGCCAGGGAAGTATTTTAGAGTATCTAAGGTGCGTAAACACCTGCTCTGGGAGGAACGAGACCGGGAATTAGGTTTGGGAACTTTTGAAATCGTACCGGTCGAGTTCTTCTAGATGACATTCGCCTAAGAAGGAGGAGCAGAGTCTTCGATCACAAGGTCATTTCGGGGACCATTGGATTTCAAAGAAGACAAAAAAGGAGCATCGTGGGCCGGTGAAAGGGAGACGACCGACCGCCTCAGCTGCGGGAAGTCGTTCGCTTCAACCTGTTGCATCGAATGCTGAAGGGAAGACGAAGGAGAAGGAAGGCCATGGGGGTCGAGGTCCAAGAGCGGGCCAGAGGGGCCCCCCGGAGGACCGGCCATGGCCGGCAGCGGCGGCGTCAGAGCCAGCGCCGTGGATTCAAATTCACAGGCGGGGGAATTTGAAACCCCATTACCCTTCTCGGCGGTTAATACCATTGCCCGGAAAATCTGGATGAGATTCGGGATCAACCATGTTGCTGCGAATGAGAACGGCTTCTTCTTCTTCCGTTTTGCATCCGAACAACATTTGATTCAATGTCTTTCTAGAGGCCCCTGGACCTTTGGAAAGAAACCCATCTTCCTCAAACGTTGGCAGCCTGGGATGACGCTGTCGAAGGACTGTCACCAGTTGTTCCCAATTTGGATTTCTTTGCTCAACGTTCCAATAGAGTTCTGGACCCCTTTGGGTCTCAGCTGGATTGCTAGTGGGGTGGGCAAACCCCTTTATCTTGACCATTGCACTGCCCGTATGGATCGTCTTCAATTCGCAAGGGTCTGTGTTGAGGTTAGTAATAAGGATCCTCTTCCTTCAAAAATCAGGATCAATTCTGATGCGTGTGCTTTGTCCAAGGCTGTGGAGATTGTGGTGGATTATCAGTGAAAGCCGTTGCACCATGGTTTGAGACGCACTGAAAAACATAAGAGCTCCCGATTGAATTCTGCTGCCCATCAGGTTGCAAAGAATTCATCCCCGGATGTTGCTGCGGCAGATTGTGGTAACCCCTCCTCTGCTGATCTAATGGTTTCCAAAGCTATCAAACAGGTGCCTTTGGCTTCTAATCAAATCTCTCCTAAGGAGAAGATTGACAGTGTTGTGTTCCCTTTGCCAACCTCTGGATTGCCTGGTGGTTTGAAGGATCATTCCTTGATTTCTGATTTGAGCGTGTTGCATTAGGCAGGCATATGTGATGCCCCTGCTAAAAATTCTTCCAGTGGGCTTTTTCATAGGAAGCCTAATGGTTGCTCGCTTGTTTGCAATTCCATACAGAGCTACTCTTCGCTGGAGGCTGAGGGTCCGAAGCCTGAGCAGAAAATCTTTTCTCTGGCACTGGAGTCTGGTGGTAGTGCGGCTGGTGTTGGGTTTTCCCCTTCGTGCCCTATGGTTTCTGTCCAACCTGAGACTGACTTGTCGTTGAGGCACGAGTCTGGTCCCTTTTCATTGCCTATTTCTGGTTCTGTTGGTCTTAAAGCTGATTTGAAGGAGGAGGCTTATGCCCTTAAGGATCTTGCTTTAGTGGAGATGGATTATGGCCGCGCTGAGCAATCAGTCCCAGAATCTGAATTTTATGGGGGTGTAGAGGATCTCTCACCCCTGCTGGCACTGTCAGATAGGGTTGAGGGGTCTGAGGCTGGTCCATCTATGTTGATGCTGGAAGGCTGTGAAGTTGGATGCAGTTCGGCCGTCTCTGGATTGGGTGCTGGCTCACACGCTGCTGATATTTCTGATGTCCCTGGCATCTCTAATGTTGATCCTGTGGCTCCGGATGTTGCTGGTTGTGTGTCCGGGGCTCTACCAAGTGTTTTGGATGAGAATGAATCATTCTCAGAATCCAAACCGCAGCTGTCAGCGCCTATGCTTGCTGCTGGTGTCCTTGATGCGAACTGTGAGGTGAATTTTGCAGTGAAGCCCTGTTGTGATCCTCTCTCTGCTGTTGTCACTCTCCCTGTGGTGGCAGTAGCTGATTTGGTGTTGGCCCATGTTTCCTCACCTGTGCATGTTGCTCCTGGTCCGACCGCCGAGATTGATCCTGATATTACCCCTGAATCTATCTCTCGGATTGCTCAAAAATATTGCTTGAATCAATTTGATTCCGCTGGACGTTCTTCCTCATGTAAACCTATGGAAGTCAATCCTCCAGTTGTGTCTTCTGTCGGGGATGTGGCTGCTGGGCTGAGACCACCAATGAAGCCGGGCACCACTTTTTTGTTCTTCCGTCGGGAAATGTGGGAGTTGCAATATAAAGAATGGAAAAGGGCTAAGGCTCGTAGACGCAGTTTAGACTAAAGGCCTAACCTTGCTTGTACTCGCCACCTACCTGGTGATAGTGTTAGAGATGCTGTAGGCTGCTGATCTGGCGTGCTGTTGTACCTGCTGATGGTTTTACAACTTGGATTGCCTGGCTGTGCGGTGGTGATCTTACTGATTGTCGCCATTATGGAGTGCGTTGACATTCATTTTTGGGGCTGCTGATTCTCAGTTTTTTGCTCCTCTGGTTTGATGCTGGAGCTGGCTGTGTTGTTTTAATGTGTAGCTGTTGATTGTAGCTGGAAAATTTTGCTGGTGATGGGGCTGGGGCTTTGCTGCAGTTGCCTAGTCTTTTGCTGTTGTTGCATTGATGACCATGGTTGTCCTCCTGTATGACCTCTGTGTTGTCTCCATGATTTTGTCTGCACTGGAAGCTTGCTGGTATGGTGTTGTGTGCTGCAGAATTTGTTGCTGAATCCGCTTTGCTTTATTAAAACCTTCCTTGTTCTCTGGAACTGGTTGGAGCTGAATGGGTTGGTGCTATATGATGCTGCCTGGCTATTCTGTAAACTTTGCTGGAGCTGAGTTTGGCTAAGCCCTGCTGAAGTTGCCGGTTTGATGGTCTTGTTACTGTGGAGTGGAAGCGCTGGAAATATGCTGCTGGTCGGGCTGTCCTCTCTTTGATGATTTGAAATCGCTGGCCATGGTGTTTACCTTGGTTGGCTTCGTTGCTGGTTCCCTTTGTTCTAAGTGCTGTGGCCTTTTGGATTTTTGGCTGATGGCCTATTCGGTTCGTTGCTGAATGTTGTGTTACTTCTGATTGTGGTGCATCTGGTTGACCACATGTGTTTCCCTGCCGTGAGGTCAT
>JAODPA010066679.1:0-10838 GCA_025585075.1 Nepenthes mirabilis
GACCTGAAGGATTCGTAAGGATTTAGGAGCCCCTTTTTGGGGATTGCAGCGGAGAATCAATTAGTGTAATGAATTGTTAGACTCCATAAACTTTTGTAATTAGACATTTGTGCCTATTCGGACATGAATGTTATGGAATGAATATGAATGTTTGTTTTCGCAAGATGTTAGATTGGCTTCCGCTATGCATTTTATGGTCAAAATATATTGGTTCTAGATGGCATCTGTGATCCTGTGTTGCGAATGATGGAGTAAAAAAGAAATCTGTTCTGCCACAATTGAAATCAGAGAGATGAGATACCTTAGGAATTAATCGATCAGGATGCAGAAGCATATGTTTGAATCTTCATACTGAAACTCTGAGAGAAGTAGGCGAAGGATAACTTAGGAAATTAGAGCCCTTAGGAAAAACTTGGCTTCTGGACCAAGTATAAATTTTCAGGATTGAAGGATATTTTCTTTTGCTAAGATTATAATATTGTGCCTTTCTTGATTTTAGGATGGCTAGTGGAAGGGGAAGAAGAAATAGCAGAAATATGCCCTATGATCGGGAGGCCGCGTGTATAGAATTGCTGGAAAAAATGACCAACGTGTTGAAATCTGTCGAGCATAGGCATGTGGCGCCAATCCCCATGACTGAGCTAGCTCCGGCTATCCTAGCTCCAACTATGTATGACCGGTTTACAACGGAGCGCGCACCGGGCTTCTTGGGAAAACCTAACCCGACAGAAGCTGATATATGGCTAAAGGGGATGAAGAAAATATTTACGGTAATTGGGTATTCGGACTAGGAGAAGGTCACCTTCGCCGTCTATAAGTTGAAAGGCGAGGCAGACAGCTGGTGGGACATGAGGAAAAAGGCACTAGGGGTGCCCAATAAATTGATCACTTGGGAAATATTTGAAGAAACTTTTCTAGAGAAATACTTCCCACCTAGCCTCCGAGATCAAAAGGAGATGGAGTTCATGAAGTCAAGACAATGGAGTATGTCTGTAACGGAATACGACGCTAAATTTACTGAGTTGTCCAAATTTTCACCTTATTATATAGAAGACAAAATAAGAAAGGTGAAAAAATTTTAGCAGGGACTACGGGATGATATCTGGAAGCAACTGTCCACCTTGAAGCTCGAGACATATGCCGACATACTGGACCCGGCAGTCATCTATGAGAGAGAATTAGAGACGGAGAGATTTTTTACAAAGAGGGTAGCCAGTCGGACTAACGTCAGTATTGGATCTGCTGGAGGATCTTCTGAGTCATCTAAGAGGACGAGGATGGTGGTAAAAGGGAGGAGTATCGTGGCGGCTAAGTCGATGTCTGATTCTAAAACATCAGCTGCGCATTGCACATCCTGCGGGAAAATACATTCGGGGCAGGAGTGTCGCTAAATGATCGGAGCTTGTTACAAATACGGGTAGCAAGGCCATCTGATCAAGGATTGTTCGAGACTTGAGGGAGGAAAGCCTACTGTTCCGGCTAAGGCCTTCGCAGTAGCTATTGAGGAACCAGAGGCATCCCCTAATGTCATGGAAGGAATCCTTTCTGTTTGCGGCATTCCTGCATCCATCTTATTTGATTCAGGGTCTACTCACTCTTTTATTTATCCACGGTTTGCATGCCATATTGATACTGCCCCTTGCTTTTTAAATTATAAATTATCGATATGCACCCTTACTGGATTTCCCATCGTTACTGATATTGTATACCCTGAATGTGTAATGGAAGTAGATGGAAAATGTTTGATTGTGGATTTGGTATTACAAGACATGGGAGGTTTTGATGTGATTCTAGGGATGGATTGGCTGGCCAAAAACCATGCCACCATTGATTACTTTACGAAGAAGGTTTATTTTAACATCCACAGGAAAACCTTTTTCTTCCAACGCATTAAAAAAAAGGAGATGCCTGTAATAATCTCGGCCTTACATACTAAACATCTGGTGAGAAGCAGATGTAAAGCTTACTTAGCTAATGCCTGCACCACTAGAGTCACATGGTGCCGGATAAGGACATCCAAGACATCTGCGAATTTGAGGATGTATTTCCTGAGGAGCTGTCTGAATTACCTCCACATCGAAAAATTGAGTTTGAGATTTCTATTATTTCTGATGTTAGTCTAGTTTCTAAGACCCCTTATAGAATGGCTCCAGCTGAGTTAAAAGAATTAAGGTTACAATTATAGGAATTGTTGGACAAAGGTTTCATTAGGCTTAGTGTGTCTCATTGGGGAGCACCAGTCTTGTTCGTAAGAAAGAAAGATGGGTCGTTGCGGCTATGTGTCAATTATTGTGAGTTAAATAAAATCAAAATAAAGAATAAATATCCTTTGCCGCGAATTGATAATTTGTTTGACGATTTGCAAGGATCTCGGGTGTTTTCAAAGATCGATTTGAGGTCTGGTTATCATCAATTGAGGATTAAACCTGAGGATGTGGCCAAGACTGCTTTCCGGATGAGGTACGGCTACTATGAGTTTCTTGTTATGCCCTTTGGGCTTACAAACGCCCCTGCTACCTTCATGGATCTAATGAATAGAGTATTCAGGTAGTAACTGGATAAATTTGTGGTGGTTTTCATTAATGATATTCTAATCTATTCCAAAAATTATGAGGAGCATGAAACCCATCTGAGGATAGTATTTCAAGTACTCTGTGAGGAAAAGTTATATACTAAGTTTGAAAAATGTGAATTTTGGTTGAAAAAGGTAATGTTCTTGGGACATGTGATTTCTGATGGTGGTATCTCTGTGGATCCCAAGAAAGTTGAGGCCGTTACTAACTGGAGTAGGCCGACTTCAATGATCGAGGTCAGAAGCTTCCTAGGCATGGCACGTTATTATCGACGATTTGTGAAAACTTTTCACAGATTGCTAAGACTCTGACTAGACTACTGAAGAAGGAAGTCAGATTTGAGTAGACTGAAGAATGTGATCGGAGTTTTCAGGAGTTAAAGGATCGCCTGACTACTGCTCCAGTGTTGGTAATTCCAGAGGGTTTAGGAGGCTATGAGGTGTACTGTGACGCCTTTAAGGCAGGCTTGGGATGCGTGTTAATGCAACACGGTAAAGTAATAGCTTATGGGTCTAGGCAACTAAAGGTTCATGAAAAGAACTACCCTGCCCATGATCTGGAGCTTGTGGCTGTAGTGTTTTCCTTAAAAATTTGGAGATATTACCTATACGGTGAAAGGTTTCTGGTATATTCTTGTAACGACCTAGCTTCTGAAGTATAGAAGTCCCAATCATGGAATCAAAATAATCAAAGGATCGAGGAAAGAAAAACTAAAGGTTATCCGGTCAACTGCGTTGACCAAAAAATGTAATAAATTCTAAACCGGCCTTAGAGCATTAAAGCCGGAGTGCATTGTGTAAAGTGAGGCCGAAGTAGCCTGACGACCGGAGTGGCCTTTGTGTGAGGAAAAAGAAGTCCGTCTTCTCTTAGCATAAAAGAAGTCCATCCTCCCTTAGTGTAAAAGCAGTTCGGCCTTTCACTTAAGCTGAAATCAAGTTTGGCCTTGTGTGTTGGCAAAGCCGGAGTAGAATTATGGGTGCAAGGAGAATAAAATCCGACGTTGATGAGAAGGTAATGGACGGAGTGAATAATAAGAAGAAGTTAACAATAATTGGAGATGTTGACCAGATTTAAGGGAGTTGGCTGGATTTGAGGGAATTACGTTGACTGGCTTTAAGTAGGAAAGTTAACCGGATTTGAAGATATTGACCGGATTAGAAGAATTGACCGGATTTGAAAATGTTGACCGGACTTAAGGAGGTTGACCGGATTTTGAAGAAGTTGATTGGATTGAAGAGATGACCGAATTTAAAGTTTTAACCGGATTTGAATAAAGGTTGACTGGAATTTGCGATGATGATCGGCAACTAAAGACAAAAGCAACTTTATTATTTAGTTAAAACCCAACTAGGCGGCGACCGAATGGAGTGGGTTAAACTAATCTACTTACCCCACCTACCCTCTGAGAAAAAGTAGAGAAGTAAGTTACCTGCCCACTTACTCCAACAAATCCCTCCTATATATAAACCAGCGCTGGTTGATGGAAAAGAGAGTGAACCCGGCAAGCAGTAAGGAAGAAGTGGAGGAAGGAAAAACTTCAGACGGTAATATTGGGCAACTGACCGTCAAGCAAGTGTACCTCGGATGCGGTTTTTAAGTTCATGTTTTAAGTATGTTGCAAGTGTACCTCGGACGCTGTTTTTAAATTCATGCTCTAAGAATATTGCAAGTGAACTCTGCTCTGTTTTTAAGTTCATGCTTTAAGAATATTGCAAGTGTACCTCGGACGCTACTTTTAAATTCATGCTTTAAGAATATTGCAAGTGAACTCTGCTCTGTTTTTAAGTTCATGCTTTAAGAATATTGCAAGTGTACTCTGTTTTGCTTTTAAGTTCATGTTTTGAGAATATTGAAGTGTACTCTGTTTTGAAGTTCATGCTTTACTACACGTGTACTCTATTTTTAAGTTCCTGCTTTCTGCATTGAATATCCACTTTCTGAAATGTAAAACGAGTTTCGTCCTTTTTGATGAAAAAGTACTCCAAAAGAACTCTGGCCATAAACGAACTCCCGCCTTAATATGAAAATGAGCTCTGGCTTTATAAAGAACTATGGCCCTAATTTAAAATGAATTCCGTCCCTTTTAATGAAAGTGCACTCCGTCCTGATAGTAAAAAGCACTCTGTCCCCTTTAATGAAAAGCACTCCGTCCTGATTGTAAAACGCACTCCGTCCTGATAGTAAAAAGCACTCTATCACCTTTAATGAAAAGCACTCCACCCTGATTGTAAAATACACTCCGTCCTGATAGTGAAAAAAAAGGCACTCCATCCCAACAGCACTCCAGCCTCTATGAAAGAATGAACTCCGGCTTTTTAAGTTTACGCACTCCAGCCATTATGAAAGAAAGAACTCCGGTTTTTAAGAAAGAAATGCACTCCGATTTTTAAGAAGGAAAAAGCTCTCCGGTTTTTAAGAAGGAGAAAGCACTCCGGTTTTTAAGAAGGAAAACGACTCCAGTTTTTAAGAAGGAAATGCACTCCGGTTTTTAAGAAGGAAAAAGCGCTCCGATTTTTAAGAAGGAAATGCACTTTGGTTTTTAAGAAGGAAAAAGCTCTCCGGTTTTTAAGAAGGAGAAACACTCCGATTTTTAAGAAGGAAAAGCACTCCGGTTTTTAAGAAGGAAAAGAACTCCGGCTTTTAAGCACTCCGTGTTTTGAGGAAAAGGCACTCCGGCTTTTTAAGCACTCCGGCTTTTAAGCACTCCGGCTTTTGAGCACTCCGGCTTTCAGGAAAGGCACTCCGTCCAAAAGGCACTCCGTCCAAAAAGGCACTCCGTCCAAAAAGCACTCCGGCTTTTGAGCACTCCGGCATTTGAGAAAAAAGAACTTCGGCTTTTTGTACTGAAAATGAAATCGGCTCCCCTAAAACGAGCTCCGGCCCTTCCTTGACAAAAATCTAACCGGCCCCAAGTATAATTGTTTTCGAAAGTATGTGCCGACCATACCAAGGGAATTTTCATGTAAGATAACTAAAGATATATTACGAAAGTTGGATTTCAAAAAGGGGTTTTTGATAAGGAAATGGTTTTCGCTACAGTTATTTTAGGACCCGAGACTGACTACAGCCCAGATAGGTTCTCCGACATGCCTTAGGACTTTTCGGTGGTAATCGAGGATAACTCTATCCATGGAGTTATTTGTGGTCCGCCTTGCCCTCGGGGCGTTATGGATAGAGGAAAATACCATTACCGGGCTACCTTCGGGTGGCATACCGTACCGATCCCGTGAGATGGGATACCCATATGACAGTTACCGGCCTTAGATTGTGTGGAGTGAACACAATCTATGATCGATTATTCGCCCCCTCAGCTAGTAGAGGGTCTGTACCGATATGATATGAAGTACCGTTTACTGTTTTATTGATATGTTATGTTACCATACCGATTACCGAATATGAAGTACTGAGTATCGAATATGGAATACTGTTTACCGATATGATATGTACTGTTCACCGTTTACCGATATGTTATGTTACTGTTTACCGTTTACTGTACCGATTATAGATTTTGAACTATAGTACTGTCCAGGTATGTTTTCTCTATTTCTCGGACTGCATTCTAATTTACCGTTCTGTTTATGCATAGTTATATGACCGTTATGCATCATCGTTTTACTACCCATGTGCATGTACCTTGTTGGGTCTCAGCTCACTGTTTTATGTTTTTCCCCACAGATGAAACTTTAGAGCTTGTGTCTAACGAGTTGGAGTGATTAGAGCTTGTCTGACAGATTAAAGACCTCGGAAGCTTATTTTGGAGAAAAATTATTGTAATGACTTGATGAACTTTTATGGTTAAGCATTTTTGAATATGTACTCGAAAATGAAGATTTTGGAATGAATATGAATGCTTCCGCAAGTGTTAGAATAACTTCCACTATATTTATTATGGTTAAAAGTATATGGGTCCTAGATGGCATCTGTGATCCTGTGTTGTTCCCGACTGGTTTAGTTTGGGTTTTCAATTGTGTTACGAATGACGGAATCAAAAAAAAAAAATCGTTCCGTCACAATTCTGATCACAAAAGCTTGAAGTATTTGTTTTTCCAGAAGGAGCTCAACATGAGACAGCGAAGGTGGCTTGAGTTCTTAAAAGATTACAACTATGAGATACAGTATAAGCCTGGGAAGGCCAATGTAGTTGTAGATGCTTTAAGTTGACGGTTAGGATTTGTGGCCCATTTGCAAATCAAACAAATGGAGATGTTAGAATATCTGAAGCAATGTGATGTCCGGCATTATGATAAGGGAAATAGGATGCTCCTATCTTACCTTCAAATTCAACCAGAGATTGTTAGTGAAGTTAAGGAGATGCAAGTCAATGATCCATTCTTTATAGAAATTGCAAGTGACTTGAGTAAGGAGTCCCGTGCTGATTTCAGCGTCCTAACGGACGAAGTATTACGGTTTAGAGATCAATTATGCATACCCAATGATAAGGAGTTAAAAGAGAAAATTTTAAAGGAAGCTCATCGGTCTAAATATACCATCCACCCTGGAACGAACAAAATATATCAAGACTTAAAGAAAACGTTCTGGTGGAGGAACATGAAGAGAGACATTATGGCCTATGTGGAGAAATGCTTCATATGTCAACAAGTGAAGGCTGAAAGGAGAAAATCGTCCGGGCTGTTACAACCAATGCCGATCCCAAGTAGGAAATGGCAAGATATTGCTATGGATTTTGTGTCGGGTTTGCCAAGGACTCCTAGAAATCATGATGCCATTTGGGTTATAGTTGACCGACTGACAAAGTTAGCCCACTTCTTGGCAATAAGGATGACCCATTCACGTGATAAGCTGGCACAGCTTTATGTAAACGAAATTGTGAGACTACACGGAATCCCTGCCTCCATCGTGTCTGATAGGGACCCCCATTTTGATTCAAGGTTTTGGAAGAGTATGCATAAGGAATTGGGGACTGAATTAAAATTCAGTACTGCTTATCACTTGCTTATCACCCCAAGACTGATGGCTAGCCTGAGTGTACCATCCAAATTCTTGAGGATATGCTGAGAGTTTCAGTGTTGGAAATGAAGGAAAATTGGGATACTTACCTGGCACTACCAGAATTTGGCTATAATAATAGCTATCAGGCTAGCATCGGCATGACGCATTTTAAAGCTTTGTATGGAAGGAAATGTAGATCACCGATTTGCTGAGAGGAGACTGGAGATAAGAGAATCTTAGGTCCAGAAATCGTAAAAGAAACGGCGGAGAAAATCAGACTGATCCATGAAAATTTAAAGGTTGCCTAAAGCAAGCAGAAGAGTTATGCGGACAAAAGGAGGAAAGACATAAGTTTTGAGGTTGGAGATTTTGTCTTTCTAAAGGTCTCACCGTCCAAGGGAACATCACGGTTTGGAATGAAGGGTAAGCTGAAGCCATGATTTATTAGCCCTTTTGAGATACTAGAACAGATCGGAAAAGTTGCTTATAGATTAGCATTGCCGCCAAGTTTGTCAGAAGTGCTCCGAAAATATATTTACGACCCAACTCATGTGATTGAATTCGAAACTCTGGAAGTTAACAAGGATTTATCCTATGTCGAGGAGCCACTACAAATTCTCAACCGGAAAGAGTAGAGGTTGCAAACAAGGACGGTCTCTCTGGTAAAGGTGCTTTGGAGGAATCACTTACCTGAAGAAGCTGCTTAGGAACGAGAAGAAGAAATTCGAAGCAAGTATTCCAATTTGTTTGTTTAAGGTATGTAACTTTATTCAAAATTTGAGGACAAACTTTCTTAAGTAGGGGAGAGTTGTGAGGTCCAAAAAAATTAAGAGGCTCAAGGTTGGGGTAGAAATTATTGATCGATCTTCAACGAAACGTGACAAGGAAGATGGCTTAATTAGAATAAGGAGCCTTGACCAAAAAGTTGACCTGAATAAATTAATAGCAACTAAAGCCAAAAGCCAACTTTACTATTTAGTTAGAATCCAACCAAACATCGACTAAATGGAGTAAGTAAATTACCCCATTATAGTCTTAGGAGAAGTACTCGAGTAAGTAAACTAACTTACTTACTCCCACCTACCATCTGAAAAGAGGAACCGAAGCAAGTGACTTACCCCCACTTACTCCACCTAACCCCTCTATAAATACTCAGCTTTGACCAAGGAAGCTGGCACGAACAACTAGCGAGAAGAACAGTAAGGAGTAGAGGAGAGAAAGCTTCCAGTCGGTAAAGATGAACAACGACTGTCAGGCAAGTGTACAGTCTGTTTTTAACTTTAGAATATTGCAAGTGTACTTCGGATGTTACTCTTTTAAATTTTGTTTTTGAGAATACTGCAAGTGTACTCATCTTTTTAAGTTCATGTTTTTAATGCAAGTATAACTAATGATGTTCAGTTATTTCATGATGTTCGCACACATGAAGTTCAAATTATTGCACGATTCAAATGATGACCAGTCATTTAATTATGAAAAAGTAGACCGACTTTGTAAAGTGACGTATAAGCTCTTTGAATTGAAACTGGCCTTAAGGAATAATTGAAATTAGCCTTGCATTGAAATTTGAACCCAGCATTTGCTCTTTGATCTTGAAATCGGCCTTAATCGAAACCGGCATGATATGAAACCGACATGCATAATGTGAACTCGGCTTGTAAAATTGAAACCAGCCTCCACCTTAAGCCTAAATCAAGTTTGGCCTCCCTTGATGCTAGATCAAGTTCAGCCCTCCCCATAAGAGTGAAAGAAGTTCGGCTCCCCTTGAATGCTAAATCAAGTTCAGCCTTCCCATACTGAAAAATTGAGTTCGGCCTCCCCTTGATGGAAAAATCAAGTTCGGCTTTCCCCTTGATGAAAAATCAAGTTCGACTTTTCCCTTGGTGAAGAAAATCACGTCCGGTCTCCACACCATGAAAATCACAACCGACCTTGTGAGAAGAAAATCTGAACCAGCCACTTGGTGAGATGAAAATATGAATCGGCCTCCCACCTTAAGAATCACAACCAGCCTCTTGGTGAGATGAAAGCCTTAACTGGCCTTCACCTCATGAAATCACAACCGGCCAACTTTATATCATGAAAATGAAACTAGCTCCCTTGATGTGAAAAGAGCTCCGGCCCTTCCTTGATGAAAATCTAAACCGGCCACTTCAAGCATGAAAATCTAAACCGACCACTTTAAGCATGAAATCTAAATCGACTTTCCTTTGAAAGAAAAGGTAACCAGCCTTCCTTTGTATGAAAATGTAACTGGCCTTCCTTTGTAAGAAAATGAAACCGGCTCCCTTGATGTGAAAAGAGCTCCGGCCCTTCCTTGATGAAAATCTAAATCGGCCACTTCAAGCATGAAAATCTAAACCGGCCACTTCAAGCATGAAATCTAAATCAGCTTTTCTTTGAAAGAAAATGTAACCGGCCTTCCTTTGTAAGAAAATGTAACCGGCATTCCTTTGTAAGAAAATGTAACCGGCCTTCCTTTGTAAGAAAATGAAACCGGCTCCCTTGATGTGAAAAGAGCTTCGGCCCTTCCTTGACGAAAATCTAAACCGGCCACTTCAAGCATGAAAATCTAAACCGGCCACTTTAAGCATGAAATCTAAACCGGCTTTCCTTTATCAGAAAATGTAACCGGCCTTCCTTTGTAAGAAAATGAAACCGGCCTTCCTATATAAGAAAATGTAACCGGCCTTCCATTGTATAAAAATGAAACCGGCTACCCCTGCATGTGAAATTGAGTTCAGTTTTACCCCTGCATGTGAAATCAAGTTCAATTTTACCCTTACATGTGAGATCAAGTTCGGTTCCTTTTGCATGTGAAATTAAGACCAGCCTGGCATATTATTTTGAAAGTTGAAACCGGCTGTAACATGGCCATCTGGAAAAAGAACGAAGGAAACATGAACCGACTTTATGATAAAACAAATAAGTTCTGACTTTAGCTTTGGGAGATAAGGTTCTTTGGCATGCCTTAGGACCTTAATGTGATAATCAAGGATAACAAAAGTGAGAGCCGTCCTCGGGGCTTTGTACAAGGAGATAGTGATAGCCGTCCTCGGGGTTTTGTACAAGGTGGAAGTGAGAGCCGTCCTTGGGGCTTTGTACAAGGAGGAAGTGAGTGCCATCCACGGGGCTTTGTACAAGGAGGTATTGCCATGATTGTGAGAAGATGTGCACATTCTATCCTTGATTAAAGCCCCCCTTCCGTTATGCAATAAATAAAAAAAGTTAAATTATGATCTGCATTGTGTTATACCGAAATATTATCTGTTCTGACTTTTCGACTTGCTTTTGTTCGGCCAAATGCTATGTATA